>SAUG01000187.1:0-50151 GCA_011316305.1 Rusavskia elegans
AATATATAGATAATTTATATATACTAAAAACTTTCCGATTTATTAATATTCTATTTTAATAATTTACACGATTATTTAAAACTATTTTTAATATAGATTAGTATTTTCTTTCGGTAGTATCTATAGTAGTAACTTTACTATCGATTCGTTAAATAAATTTCTATAGCTATTTTCTAATACCTACGGTAGTATCTTTTATAGCCTTTATTTTAATATAACTATTTACTTCCTTTATATTTTTCTAGTATATAAAAAATCCCTTTATATTTACTAGCTATTTCTGGTACTTATACGTTAACCATATAGATATTTAACCTATAGTATAATTACTTACTTTTCGCTATTAAATCTAAAATTTAATATAGATCCTATTTTTATAATAGAAATATTATAGGCTTTCTATCGGTTATTTAATAGATAAAATTCTCCGATTATTACTAAATAGCGAAAGTAATATAGATTAGATTTATTTTATTACTTTATATTTTACGTATTTTTAATTTTATAGTTATCGACGTATATAGTATCTTCTATAGCGGATATAGAATACTACTAGCGATTACGAATATTAATTCTATAGAAAATAAAGTTATTAAATTAAAATTCGTAATACTATATATTAATATAGCTAATAATTTTCTTTTTCTTCTTTTATTAATATTTATTAATATCTTTTTATATTAACTACGGTAGTATCTATACTATCTATAAAAAATTACTATAGAATACCGGAGTAATTTTATTTAGATTCTATACGGATTAGATTACGTTTATTTTATTTCTATTAGATTTTAGTAAATAATCTAGTATTAAAAATCGCCTTATTTTTAATTTTTAAATATTTCTTATTTTCTTTCGATCTTCGTCTAATTTTAACTATAATCTATCGATAATCCGCTAACTATTTAAATTAATTAGCTATATCTAGTATTCCGGCGTAATTTCTAACTAAGTTTAAAATTTAGTCGGATATCGACTTTATTAACTATAACCGCGAAAAGTTAAAAAAGAATACTATAATCGTTCGCCAGTTTATTAGTTTTATAAAAGATATCTAGAATATAGTTGGTTCTATTTTTATCGAGTATATTAAACGGTATAACCTTAAAATTCTCGATACTACTAAAAATAAAAAAACTAGTATTCTTTAATAGAACTACTTTATATTTAGTCTAATTTTAGAATTATTTATAAATCCGGATAAAATCTTTTATTTATATTTTATTAACGCCTTTAATATTATCTTCCGCTTTTTAATTAATAATATTCCCGTTCTAAAGGCTGTTAAATAAAAGTATAAAGATAGTTCGACGGCGCGCGGTCTTTCTATATTATCTACTAAAATTCTAGAAGCCGATAATAATCTACTAATATCTATTAGTTCTTTTCCCTCGATATATAATTTTATATAGTCTATCTAGCTATACTATATTAATTCTAAAATCTTTATCTATTTCTATTATTATTTCTTTTTATATAATTTCTTTTCGTTTATTTTTAATTTAATTCGCCAGACTTTCGCGAACGATAGGATATAGATAAAGAAAAAAACTATTATTTAGATAGCGCCTAGTAGCTATAGTAGTAATCTCGATACTAATACCGTAGTTTTAAATCTTACGTTCGATTTTACTTATAATAGGTTTTCTACTACTATTTTAGAAGTTATCGGATAAAATATAAAATCGGTTAGAAATAATATTAATTACCTTTCTATTTCTAGCCGAATATCAGCTAAATGGTATAAATAAAGATTTATAAAGGTACGAATTTCTTCTACTACTAGAATTTTTTAATCCTATTATAACTGCCTATCCGGCGCTAAAGATATTTATTATTCTAATATATATTAACTAGGTTTTCACTAGTAATATCTTTTTTCTAGTATAATCGGATTTAGAAACCGATAATAAAACTATATTTAAATTTCCGAAACGACCGCGCTATATTCTATAACCCGATTTCCTTTCTATTCTTTTATATCCGTTAGATAAAGATCCTTTAATTATAAATCGCGTCAATAATATCTAATTCTATATCGACTTTATAATAGATTAACTATAAGAAAAAAATCTAATATAAACTTTTCTGAAAATAGTAGATTTACCGAATTAGCTATAAAAGCCTAATAGTATTCTAATTTAAAGACTAATAAACGTAGCTATAGCCGTTTTTATAAATAAAAGAAAACCAGATATAGAAAATAATTTAAAAATACTATAAATATATATTTTCTAACTGGTTTTATCTAAACTAATTATAGATACTAGTATCCTCGAAGCGTTTAATTCGAAGCTTTATATCTAATTAGGCGTTAACGAGTCTTTTTTCCGTAAAATAATAGAATTCGCTTTCTTCGAATATAAAGACTATATCTATAAAATTAAAATATTTATTGAAGGCTTTAAATATAATATATTTAAATATTAATTAATAGCTGTATTTTAGTATATTATCTATAGAAGATCCTAGTATCCAAGGGAAACTATTAGCAATAATATAAAATTCGGCAAGATATAATTAACTTTTATTTTATTTTAATTTTTTAGTCCGGTATAATAATATACTAATAGTATTAGACTAGTATTATATATCTTCGAATCTTTTTCGAAATAGTATTAAATATCGCGTAGACGCGCTATAAATCGTATTTTAAAAATCTAACTAGTACCTTTTACCATTATTATCTTTCTTCTACGGCAGATAACCTTTAATCCTCTAATATCTATTACTTTAACTAGTATTTATACGCTATCTAATATTTTTATATTAAATCGTTAATTATATATTACTACGATTTATAGCTTTAACGAAACTTATATTTTATTATTATCTTTTTTTTTACTATTAGGTTTTAGATCTATAAATTTAAATAGGTCTTCGGCGGTAAATCTATATACTCGATCTTATTTAAAATTAGATAATCGAATATTTTAAAGATTTATAGAAAGGAGTTTATATAGACGGATAATTCTTTTAATAATATTATAGTTAATAAATAGTAGACGTCTAAAGCCTCGTCGTATAATAAAATTATTTTAACTACTAACTATTTAGTAATCTATAGCGAAGTTTTTAAATAAAATAAAAATTACTACTAGACCGATAAAAACGGAAAAAAGTATATAAAGTACCTAGACGGTATTTACTAGATATTAGTAATAATCGATAAAATTTATAAAATCAGAAATAAAAAAACCTTTTAATAACTAACGATTTTATATTATTTAAATAAAGTTTTTATAATAGTCTAAACTATAAAGTTCTATAATATTCTTTATATTTCGAGTTTCTATATATCTAAATATGGTTTATTTTAAATACTTTATAGGAAAAGAATTTCGATAATTTAGTAATAATACTAGCGCTACTATAGTAGTCTAACTGGAATAGTTTATAGTTCTAGTACTATATATTCGTAGAAGTAAATATTATTAAAATAGCCGACAGATATAATAAGCTGGTTAAAGCGATATAAAAGGAAGAGGAAACCTTTAATAAAGTTAAAGCTCGAGAGTACGTCTTTATAATTAACGAGCTATGATCTAAATTTATTATTTACTATAACTATTCGTTTATTATCAATAGATATAAATATATTTCTATATTTCTTTTAAATATCTACTAGTAACTATTTAGGATTCTATTATAATTCTAGAAAATTATTAGTATATATTATATTATCCGCGCGATATACGAGAAGAAATTATATCGGAAAGCTATAAAAGTTTAAAAGTAGATAAAAAAAATCGAAGCCGAATACTCTAAAGCCGGTTCCTTCTAATAACGCCGGCCGAATAATTAAATCTAGTCGAATATTCCGAATTTATATAATATTTTCTATATTCGTTAACTATATATATAATAAAGATAATAATAAAATAGATAGTTTATTTATAGCCGCTAATCTATCTAATTATATAGAATTTTAGAAAGAAATTATAAATAAAATACTAGCGAGCTTTCTAAAATTCTAAACTATCTTCGCTTTAATAAAAGGCTAACCTCCGCCGATTCTATCGCTAGACGAAAACAGATAATTACCGGTAATAATAGGTAAAGATACTAAACTTCTAGTAGTATTTATATATCCGTTAATAGTTTAATTTATTAATAGGATAGATTATTATAGTTATTTTTCCGTATTTTTCTAGATTTCTTTTTCCGTATTATTCTAGTAAGGTCTATTACTAATTAAAATCTAGAGTTTATAATAAACCGGTAAATATACTATTTATATTCTTTCGAATATTATATTTTATTAGCGGAATCGAATAGAAACTACTTTTTAAAAAAATAAAAAGATTATAGCTATATATATACTATCTATCCGTAATAATAAAAATAAACAGATTATTATTACTAGCTCGGGTATTATTAGAGTAATATTAATATTTTATCGAGCTAATTTTCTTATTAAAATAGATTCCGACTTTCTAGATAGTACGGATAAATAGGTTATTAATCGAATTTAACGATATAGTTAATAATACGCCTACTACGTATAGCGATTTATTACCGCCGATAATTTTAAAAAAGTAATTATTAAATAATAATAAAAAATTCGAAAAGAAATTATAGATAAAATATATATTTTACCGGCCGATTATAATATTTCTAAAGAGAATAAAAGTAGTAATAATAAAGTTCTAGTCTAGAATATTTATCGGATAATATATTTATAGTAGTAGTTATAGTTGCCGTTTATCGAAGTATTAAAATTATTAAAGAATATATTTTATAGAAAATTTCTAAACCTATTATTAATTTTTTCTATTATAATTTTAATATTAGATATAGAGATTTAATTATACTTCTGAAGTTATATTATAAAGGCTATAAATATAGAATAATACCTTTATAAATATCTATAGTAAAAGCTATGTAAATAAATCTAAAATATCCGGAATAGATAACGTAGTAATATAATATAAATTCTATAGTACTACTATAATATCTATAAAAGTAAATAGTATAATATCTACGGTAGATATTATATACGGACTATAGAAACGCGCTAGTTAAAAAAGGCTAGATTATTATATACATTGAAATCGGAAAACTTTCGAATATTAATTAATCTTTTATATTTTCGAATATTCGATCTTTTATTCGATTTTTTATTAACTTTTATTATAATTTATATCTAATCCGCTAGATATTTTAATCAGCTAGCTATATCGAGTATTCCGGCGAAATATTCTATTTAATTTAAAGTTTAGCTATAAATCGATTTCGTTAACTATAATTATAGCGAGTTAAAAAAAAATACTATAGTCGTTCGCTAGTCTATTAGCTATTTAAGAACTGTCTGGCTTATAGTTCGTCCTATTATCGTTAATTTTATTAAATAGTATAATCTGGAAACGTTGGATACTACGAAAAATAAAAAGACTATTATATTTTAATAGGACCGTCTCGTTATTAAATTGATTTTATAATTTTTTATAAATTCTAATTAGATTTCTAAACTATATTTTAGCGACGTTTTCGGTATTATTTTTCGTTTTCTAATCGATACTATTTCTAAATTTAAAGCCGTTAAAACCTAGTATAAAAATAGTAGTTTTTTAATTTTACCTACTAAAATTCCAGGAGCTAATAATAATCTACCGATATTTATTAGCCTTTTTTCTTCGATATATAACTCTATATAATCTATCTAGCTATATTATATTAATTTTAAAGATTTTATCTGCTTCTAGTTTTATTATTTCCTATAAAATCTCCCTTTTTTTATTTTTAATCTAATTTACTAGACCTTCGTAATCGATAGAATATAGAAAAAAGGGGAAACTATTATTTAGGTAGTATCTAGTAGCTATCTCGATACCGAAACCGTAGTTTTAAATTTTAAACTCGACTTTAATTAGAATAAACCTTCTACTATTATTCTAGAGTTTATTAAATAAAAGATATATTCGATTAGATGTAATATTAACTATTTTTCTATTTTAACTAGTATTAGCTAATTAGTATAAATAGAGGACTATAAAAGAACGGAATTTTTTTAATTCTATCGTAATTTTCTAGCCGGCGCCGAAGATATTTATTACTCTAATATATAGAAAATAGAATTTCGCTAATAATATTCTTTTTCTAATATAATCGAATTTAGAAACCGATAATAAAATTATATTCGAATTATCGAAACGATAGTACTATATTCTATAATTTAATTTTCTTTTTATTTTTCTATATCTATTAGATATATATCCTTTAATTATAGGTCGTATCGATAATATTTAATCTAATAGCGACCTTACGACGGTTTAGTTTAGTAAAGAATTTCTAGTATAAATTCCTTTAAAAATATTAGAATTATCGAACTAGCTTTAAAAGCTAAATAATATTCTAGAATAAAGACTATTAAATAAAGCCGCGGCCGCTTTTATAAATAAAAGGAATCTAGTTAATAGAAATAAATTCGAAGTATTATAAATATATATTTATTTACTGGCTATATCTAAACTAATCGTATATACTAGTATTTTTAAAGCGTTCGATTCTAAACTCTATATATAACTAGACGTTAACGAATATCTTTTCTATAAAATTATAAAATCGTCCTTTTATAATATAAGAAATACGGATATAAAGTTACTATTTCTATTAAAAGCTTTAAATATAATTCACTAGAATACTAATTAGTAGCTGCCTTTTAATATATTATTTATAGGAAGTTTAAATATTTAAAAAAAGTTATTAGCGATAATATAAGGTTCGGTAAAATATAACTGGCCTTTATTCTATTTTAATTCTTTTATCTAGAATAGTAATATACTAATAATACTAGATCGGTAGTATATATCTCCGAACTTTTTTTAAAATAGTATTAAATCTAGTTTAATCGAGTTATAATTCGTTTTTTTATAATTTAATTAATAAACGTTATTATTATTTTCTTCTTTTTATAGTAGATAACCCGTAATCTTCGAATATATATTACTCTAGCTAGTATTTATTCCCTTTCTAATATTCCTATATTAAGTCGTCGATTACGCGTTACTATAATTTATAGCTTTAGCGAAATTTATATTTTATTATTATCTTTTTTCTTACTATTAGATTTTAGATCTATAAATTTAAATAGGTCTTTAGCGGTAAATTCGTATATAAAATTTTATTTAAAGTTAAATTGTCGGCTATTAAAAAGATTATCGGAAATAATTTTATATAGTCGGATAATTCGTTCGACGATATTATAATTAATAAAGATTAGGCGCTAACGACTAGATCGAATTCCGAAATTATTTTAACTACTAATAATTTATTAACTAATAGTAAGATTTTTAAATAGAATAAAAACTATTATTAGGAAAATAAAAATAAAGAAAAGTAAATAAATCGTATCGATATAATATACGAGATATCCGTCATAGTAGACGACGTTTATAAAATCAAAAGTAAATCTAATTTTCTAATAGCCGGCGATCTTATATAATTTAAATAAAGTTTTTAAAAGAATTTAGACTATACGGTTCTAAAATACCTATTATATCTTCTATTTCTATTTATCTAGAGATAGTTTATTTTATAGATTTTATAGAAAAAAAACTTCGATAATCTTTTAATAGTATTAGTATTATTATAGTAGTCTAGCGGAAGTAGTTTATACTTTTAATATTATATATTTAAAGTTATAAAAGTTACTAAATTAGCTAAATACTATAATAAATTAATTAAAGCTATATAAAAGAATTAAGAAACTTTTAATATTTCTAATATTTACTAGTACGTTACTAGAATCGCTAAATTTTACTTTAAATTTATTATCCGCCGCGATTATATATCTACTATCGATAGATATTAATACGTTTCTATATCTTTCTTAAATATTTTCTAGCGACTATTTAAGATAATAATTTAATATAAGGCCGTTATATAGATATATTATATAACCCGCGCGATTTATAAAAAGAAATTATACCGGAAAAAATTAAAATCGAATATTTTTAATTTTATTTCTTTTAATAATATCTTCCGAAAGACCGAACCTGGTCGAATATTCCGTATTTTAGCGACGTTCCCTATACTCGTTAACTATATATACGACGAGGATAGTAAAGAAATAGAGAGTTTATTTATAGATACTAATTTAAAGGCTTATATAGATTTTTAGAAGGAGAAATTAAATAAAATTCTAGAAAGTTTTCTAAAATTCTAAACTATTTTCGCTTTTTTATTAGATTAGCTCCCGCCGTACCTACTACTAGACGAAGAAGGCCAGTTACCGGTAATAATATATAATAATAATAAACTTCTAGTAATATTTATCTATTTATTTATAATTTGATTTATTTATAAAATAAATTATTCCGGCTATATTTCCGTATCTTTTAAAATTCCTCTCTATATATTATTTTAGTAAAATCTATTACTAATTAAAATCTAGAATTTATAATATACCGGTAAATATACTATTTATATTTCTTCGAATATTACTTTTAATTAGCGTAATCGAATAGAAATTATATTTTAAAAAAACGAAGAGATTATAGTAATATATTTACTATCTATCGATAATAATAAAAAAAAACGGTTTATTATTACTAGTTAGGGTATTTTTTAGATAGTAGTTAATATTTTATAAAGTTAAATATTTTATTAAAAAAGATCTCGACTTTCTAGATCGTATCGATAGATCGGTAATAAACTATATTCGGTAGTATAGCTAAATATATATATTTTAAGCTCTAAATATTATTATAACGACTATTACTAAAAAGTCTGTTTATAAAATACTTTAATATATATATATAGACCTCGTAGATAGAATTTGGTTTATTTTATAATATCTATAGTAGTATCTACCCTATTTATTATAATAGCTTCTAATATATTTCTTCTATTTTTCGGTATTAGTTATAATTAGCCAGATTTTTATTATATTAACGGCTGCTAACCGTAGGTAGTTAAAAGTATTTGATATTTTCTAATTATACTAGGTCCTATACTAGATTCTACGCGAGAGCCTACGCTAGAATAAAATAATTCGGCTGGCCTAAACGCTTTAAAAAACTAATTCGCTTTACTATTTTTTTAATATCAAGTATATTACTAGTATCGCGAAGGCGGAAAGTTATTATTATATTTAAATAAAATTGTTTCTAGACTCTATATCTATATTAGACGGCCAGAAATAGTATATTATTTAGATATTTAGAAAAATACTAGTTTTTATAATTAGCGTCTATATAAAAAGAGATAGAAATACTATAAAATATATTATAAAATAGCCTAATTTCTAATATATTTCCCGACGCGGATTAATTACTATTAAAGATCGGAAGCGTCAACTAATACGAGCTATATAATAAAACTATCGATAATAAATAAAGAAATATAGATCGAAGTTATCCCCTATTTAAAGATAAAGATAAAAATTATAAAAAAAACTAAAATAAAAAAATATAAAATTATTTTTATTTACTTTAGATTTTTTCGGCTTACTATATTTATATTATAATTCGATTTCTAAATTACGTTTTTATCGGAAAATTTAAAGCTATTAGATTCTACCGGATTAGCTCGTTATTTTTTATTAACTGCTTTTACTTTATCTATAAATAATACGCTATAAATATCCTCGGCGCTAAACTAGTCGAATATTATTATTAAAATTTTCGAAAATATTATTAATAAAAAAGCCGGGAAATCATTTCCTATAATATAATTAGATAGATTTTTTCTAAATTTAGCGGAATACTACCGGATTTACTAGCGATTAGTATTATAACTACTAGCCTTTTAGAAATAAAGTCTAATATATCTTAGCCCGCTAGTTTTATAGAGCGAAAACGAATTGAAAGACTATTAACGATTTTTATAAAGATATTAATAGAAAGAACAGCTTCGTTAATATATAGGAATAGAAAATTAAAATATATAAAATCCTTTAAAATATTACTAATAATATCTTCCTCTAATTTTTATTTAAAATTATAACTAGAATAGAAAGCGGATTCTAAAAATAGAATACTATAATCTTTTTTTATAATATTATTAGCGTAGTCCGATTTCTATTCGGCTATAGACTTTTTAAAAATAAGCTAAAATACGTATCCGAACGCTATAAAGTAGATTTATCTAAAAATAATTATAAATCTATCCGGATCTATAGTAGAAAATATATAGAAAATTAGTAGTAGAAATTATAGAAATTTCTTTTAAAAAACGCGACTATTATTTCTTTTATTTTTTTAACGGATAAAATTTCTTTAAATCTATACTATAGCGACGTAGTTATATAGCCTATCTATTTAACTATTAGTAATTTCGATAGCCGCTGCCGTCGTAGTTAGACCCGCCCTTTATTGATTTTACTAGGTTTTATCCCTATTATTAAAGCGGGTAAAAAATATCTAGAAAATTTTAAATTTTATATTTATTATACTATAATAGTTTTAATACTAGAATATAAATAACTAGCGGCCTGTTATTAATATTTATAGATTATATTAATTCCGTCTATAGCTTTAAAATAGTATTATTAAAAAGGTTTATCTATTCTTTATACTAATAGCTTTACTCGATAATATTTTCTTATTATTACCGGTTTTATAGTAGACTACGAAAATTAGATTTTTATTATAGATATAAAAAATAGTAAATATTATATTATATATTAAATATTTCTAAAAAACTATAATAATTTATATATAGCGTTTTTAAACCGGGACTATATATATATTCTAAATATAATATACTAGTAATAATTTAAATTTAGTTAAAATTTTAACGCGGTAATCTAATCGAAAAATAATTATAAAATATCCGAAAGAAATAATAATAACGAATTAAATTCGGAATCTAATATCGTCGAACCTTTAGTTATTTAAAATAATTAAATTGGAATAAAATCTGGTTCGACTAATAAAATAGATATTTATACAGTCGAGAATTTCGTATAGGCGTATAATTAGATAAATATCTATAAAGTATAATTTATTAATATATTATATTAACTTTTTAAAAGAATTATAATACGGGTTATTAAATAGTATTTTAATATAGTAAAGGAAATTACCGACAGTTATTAGCGTAATATAATAATATTATCTATAGAAAAACGTATAAAAGTTAAAGTCGATTAGAGATATTAATTAAACGAACGATTTAATACTATACCTTTATTCCCCGGCCTAAAATATTTCGCGCGATTTAATTAAATTAAATAATAGATAGGCGACGAATAGAAAGCTATAATCCGCTAATTTATTTCTATTTTAATTCTATTTTTAATAGATTATATTCCGGTAGTACTATTATACTTTAGAGCTATAATAGAATTTATATATCGAGCTATATACTACTTTTATACCGACGAGATATTTTTCTATATAATAAAATTATTATATATTATAGATCGTTTTAAATATATATTTATTAAGTCTCGGCCTTTTAGTAAAAGTATTAATAGATAGTACTTTAATTTTCTAAAGTTCTATTCTATAGTCTACTATATAAAATATATTAAAATATTCGAAACAATTCTAGAAATTAATAATAATTAAAGTAAAATCGTATATATAATATATATTAAAGCTTTCTATAGTAGAACTAATAAGAATTTAATTTTCGATAAATAAATTATAGATTATAATATCAGGCGTTAGAATATACTAGCTATAGATAATATACTATTTTACCTATATTCGAAAAATCTAATAATTATTTAAAAGGAAGAAAATATTTAAAATAATAAAATAATAATCGAATCTATAAATCTAAACTACTAGAATATTAATATTCTAGCGAAATCTAATATTAGATATATAAAAGTTAATCTAAAGATACTATAGGCTCGAAATTAAATATAAATATATTCGCTATAAACCGTAACCGGTATTTAAAATTTTATAATAGCTATAGCCGCTTTTATCTACGAAAAAAAGTCTATAATATAATTAGGGGTTCGGACCGAAATAATTTATCTTTATTATATAAAATCCGATTTGAAATAGATTGAATAGATATTTATTTTCTTATATTTATCTATTATATATTAGTACCGAAACGGATAAAATATTATAGATAGCGAACGTCTAGTCCGCTATATTATACGATACTAACCGAACTAGAATAGTATTATAAAAAAATAGTACCGCGACTATATATAGCTAAAAAATAAGAAAATAATAATTAGTAATAATATATTAGAAATTTTAAAATATTTAATTATTAGTAAAATATATACTATTATTAAAGTTATTAATCCGGATTATTCTACCGAAAAAGGTCTAAAATAAAAAAATATAAATATTTACAGCGGTATTCTAATATAATATTATAAATAAAAAAATAAAGGTTAAATATATTCTATTTATAATATAGTAGAAATCGGACTATAGCTAGCAAGTTTTAGTAAAATATTCGATAAATATCGGATATATAATATATTTCGTATTTAATATATTATCTATCTAATTCTAAAAGAAAAAATAATAGATAATAGAATATATTTTATAAATAATTAAATTAACTTCGAATATTATAATCGGCTTTACGATTCTGATTTTATTAAAAATAATAGGTCTATAGCAAATAGATTTAGTAAAGATTTTACGAAAAAATAAAAAGCTAAATTTTTCTAACTAGTTTCTATTACTAGTATTCTAATATTAGAAAACTACGTATCGTAGTTAAAGTAGCGATACTTTTAGTAAATATATAAAATAAAAAAGATAGTAAATCGAATTACTAGTAACTACTATAATTTTAGATATAGCAGCTATAGTAGCTATATTTACTATATATAAATATAATAGTTTTAAAATTCGTTTATAGAATATTTATAGACTATTTAAATCTATATTAAATTCGATAAAATTATAAAATATTTATATATAGAATTTATATAAATATTTTTTACTAAACGTTCTAGATAAAAGGTTTTTCTAGAGACTATTAGTAGTAAGATATTTTCTAATATCGAAGTAAAAGTTAATAAAGATTTTATTATTTAATATCTATAACCCCGATATAATAGAAACTTTCGCGTTCGAATTTTTATATAATCCCGCGTTATTTAGGAAATTTTGGACTAATTATTATTATATTAAAGTTATTTAATTAATAATTTAAAAAAAGTAGTAAATATAGTCGTTATTAGGCCGTATAGATATATACTTCCTAATTAGCTGAAATTTTAAACCAAAAATTAACCGTCTTTAATCGAAGATCGGCCGGAATACTAATTCTAATATAGGAGTTTTTTAATATTTAAATCTTTAGATCCGGGAAAAATAGTAATTCTAGAGCTATAGGCGAGCTAATTATTAATTTTAAAATAATAATTTAGTCTATTTAAATTAAATTAAATACTTCTACCGAATTTTATTATCTTTTTTAAATCTATTAAAGATTAATAATAAGTATCTATACGGCTTTATTAGTTTTCTTAATAGATTAAAATCTTTTCTAAAATAGAAATACTAACTTTCCAGTCTTTTATACCCGCGGGGAAGATAGAATTAAAACGGTCGCCTATAAATTAGTTAAACTAACGCTAAAATAATTAAACTTTTCTAGAAAACTAACTACTATTATCTTTTTTCTAGCGAATATCTTCGAGCTATTTTCTAGAGATAATTTATATATAGGCGTTGTTCTAATTCTAGAAAAATCTACCGGGGTCTAGTAGTAGATATAATTTCTTTATTTTAGATAAAATAGTATTAATAAAGCTAGGTATTATTATATATAATTTTCAATTATAATAAATATACTTTTAAACTATTATATTCTAGTTAATATTATAATAAAGCTTCGTTAGTATATTTACCCTATAATTTTTAATCGTATAGCTAATATCTATCTAATTTCCTTCCGAAAACGCCGAAGTTTCCCGATAGTAACAATAATAACTTTATTTATACTAATAATACTATTTTTAAAACTACGAAAACCAAGATCTTTCCGTTAAATAAAAGATAGAAACGATTCTATAACGCCGCTAGATAATATTTTAACTAGTATTTCTAGTATTTAATAACTGGTACTATAGTATAGGGGTTAATATAGATAATATTAAGATTTTTTACTATTATTTCTATATTAGACTAAATATAATATAACGATAGCGGAAAGAATTTAATATTTATTAGATTTAGATTCGAATCCTAGTAGCGCTACTTTATTTTTTAATTTTCTAATTATTTAATATTCGGTTTTCTTTTTATATAGTTATATACGACGTTTCTACTAATAAATATTATTTTTCTAAAACTCTAATAAACTATTATTATATTTAATATATATATATTTTTTCCTCGAAATTTCGAAATTTTTATATTTATTTACTTTTTATATATAACCTTTTATATATAAAAATAATATTATTAAAATTATACTTTCGCGATATCGTTAGATATCTATACGGTAGATATAGTTTTTTTTTTCTTTATTATCTCTAATATATTTATATAATTTAGTTATAATATTTTATAATATTACTTTAACCTTTTCGAATATAGTAATTTAATTATATAATACTACTATCTCTTTTTCTATTATTTCGGCGGCTCGAGTTAAAGATTCCTATAGAGTAGTAGTATTTTAAAATAAAATCGACCGGGACCTAGATAGTAGTAGAGTAATATTTTAGAAAAGAATAGGTTTAAATCTCTACGTTAATACTACGTTTAAAGGTAGAAGTAATAGAAAGCTCGACGGCGGCTCTTTTTACTTTTTATTTAATATTAAAGTTAGGGAAAACCAGTTAGACTAGAATAAATAGAGTTTATATTTTATCTTTATTTAACCTTTTATCTTCGACAGCGTTAATAATAGAATAATAAAGAACGAATATAATAGTAAAATTTGGATAAACGAAGATAATAGAAATAATAAATCGGAAATCTATTTCGGTAGATTATTAGTAAATATATAATATCTATAATTCCGATAATATTTACTTTTATACGAAATATAGTATTAATATAATCGTTTAACGATAAAGTATTTATAAATAGAAATAGTTTAAATAGTTTACCTATATAAAAATAGAATAAAAATATAGAATTTAAATAGGAATTATAATCGGCTGCTAGAAATAATAAACTATTAACCTTTTATTAAATCGATTTAAATAACGGAATTAATCTAATATCTATTATAATATCTATTCTAAAATTAGAACGCGTTTCTCGAATATAAATATATTTCTTTTATTATATTTTTTTTTCTATACTTACTATATATTATATACAAGCTTCGGCCTATCTACTATATATAAAATATAAATTATTTTCGAAATTATATCGAATTCTGTAGATTAGATATTACTAAATCTTATTACTAAAGTTATTTTCCGTCTATAATTCTAATCTAATTTAATAGCGTTTCTTTCGGAATCCGATTATTTTCTCTATAAAAAAAGGTACGCGTATCTATAATATATTATTATATTTACTAATATCTATTAAATTATCTTTATTCTATCGGCTATTCTAATTATAGATTTTATACCAGACTTTAAACGCGAATATATAAAAGATAACTTCGGCGGTAATAGATATTCGGATATAAAACTATTACTACTATTTAAAAAAAAAAGATATATTAAAAGATATAAAAACCTGAATATAATAGTTTATATATCTAGTATATAGTATTATTATAATATAAATCTGGTAAATTTTTTATATTCCGAATAATACTGTTTTTTCGTTAACGCGTTATATATAGTATTAGCTTTCGACTACCGATTCGGTACTATTTTCTATAAAGATATCTTTTTATAATAGCGGCAGCCGAGTTAATAGAAATATTAGTAGTTTTAATATATTATCGTTACTATTTATATTTTCTAACTCGCTATTATACGGTTATAAATACGCTAGTATAAATAGTTTTATTTAGAAAGGTTACTTTAAACGGAATAGAAAGAATAGAGATAGAATAATAATATTAGAGCCGAATTCTACGCCGAAATATAAAGATTTAATAGAATTAATAAAGGTCCGAATATTAGCGTAAGTATTTACCTATATTAATAATAGATTAGTAGATTTCTAGGCCGATAGTATATAGTAGGTCGGCTTTAAAAATATAATACTAGAGACTTAGAATAAAGCGCGTAAAAACTACCTTTAAACGAGATTAATTAAGCTATAATCTAGGAATTTCGAAGCTATAAAAATAAATTATAAATTATATAGACGAAATAATTCTATTAACGATACCAGATTTTTATAATATTATAAAACCTCTATATTTAAATTATATATCGTATCCGGAATATAATAAAAGACTATTTTAACTAGCTATCGGATAATCTAGAAAGGTTATAATATATCCGACGTTTATTTAATAACGACCTATTTTTAATAAAAGAAATTAACGTTATAAATACCTGAATTAGATTTTAGATAACGATTACTAAAAGTAGTAGCTAAAATACGGGATTTTTTAACTCTAATATTTAGGAAGGCCGTTAGTAAACTATTTTTTTCCGATAGTAAAAACTAGAGTTTAAAATATAACGATTTTATAATAGAGTTTTTTAACCCGTTAATTAATAGATATATTACTTTTATTTATACGCTGTTTAAATATACTATAGCGGAACAAGTAATACTAGATAATAAAACGATAAAATTTAAAGGCGTCGACTATATAGATAGTAAATAGACTATATTACTATATCGTTATAGTATTTTAATATATAACTAACGAGTACTAATATCTAGAATCTTTTAAATACTATTTCGACTAGTAGAATATTTTCTCTAATAACGTTTAAAATACTATTATTAAATATATCCGAAAACGGATAATCGGATAGAGTAGATATATACTATTTAATTTAAAGAAAAAAAGAAAAAATAAATTATCGAATATTTTCGATAAAAGAAATTACGCGGAAATTTTAAATAATATTAATAATTTAATAACTATATAATAGAAATCTAGGTTTCTAGATAAAACCGACTTAATATAAATATATTTAAAATACTAAACTCGTATTACTTCCGCCAATTAATAAATTCGAATAGTTTTTTAATAAAATTTTTAATTAGCGAGTATATTACTAAAATAGAAATCGGAAATAAATACTAATAAATAGTACCCGTACTAGTATAAAAATAATAAATCTAATATACTATAGCCGCTATTTAATAAAAATAATAGAAGAAATATATATATTCTATTTTATTTAACGTTTATTTAAAATAAACTAACTTTTATAATAGTTAATTATATCGGAATTATAGAATATTAATAGTAAAAATAGTCCGAATTCCGCTTTCTATACTAGTATCTACATTGGTATCTACGGTAGAGCCGAAGCCGAATCTATAGAAAAGGTATATAATATTATAAAAGTATCGGATTTATTAGTATATATTAATATATTTAATAGAAAAATTAGTTTAAATTCTTTAATAGGACGAACGCTATCGAAAGATTCTACGGGAAAACTATTACGATCGGTTATAAAAAGACCGATATTAATAATATTATAGTTTTAGGCAAGAGTTTATTAGCCGGAATACCAGGTACTATATAAACGGATAGTATAATAAAAGTACGTTTTTATTAGATATAAAAGGTAGATAATAGTATATTATACGTAATATACTAGATAAAAGATACTAGTTAACCGTTAAAAAAAAAGTTAATATATTTAGACTAGAATCTGAAAATAGTATTTAAATTTTATAGTATTATTAAAAAGTTAAAAAAGAGTTAATAAATCTAGTAATAGGTTTTAGATATCTAATAAAGAGCTATTATAAATAAAACGGCTTAGAAAAAATAGAAAGAAATACCGGATAGTAGACTAGAAATTATAAAAAATATAAAGATTTAGTTTTCGAATATTAATATTCTGCCGTATTTAAATATAGCGGAATAAATTTATAATTATACGCTTATTATAAGGTTATTAAATATATAATACTCGAGCTATATAATAAAAAACAGCCATTCTAATTATAATAATAGTTTTAAATACTGAATATATATTTATTATAAAGTAAAATATTTATTCTATTAAATATATAGTTATTAGATCTATTATAACGACTACCGACTAGTAAAATAGTAGAAAATCTTAAATAATTTAGAAAATTTAGATGGATTAGATAGTTTAAATAATTTAGAAAACTTAGGTAGATTAGATAATTTAAACGATTTAAACGGCTTAACGAACTGAAAGCGGCTAAGTCCATTTTTAAAAAATAGATATAAATCAATTTAAAGATAAACGGTTAAACGGTTAAACGTAAATTAAACGGCTTTAAACCGATTTTAGAAAATGCTGATAAATCTGTTTTTCTAATTTTTTAATAGCTATATTCTTTAACTTTTCTTTAGCTACAGCCGTAACTCTTTCGGCTTTAAAGTTTTTATCGGCTTTATTTTTATACTTCCTTTTATTTTTAAGCGAAGGAGCCGATAGAAAGAGGATAGGTACTGGTCCGGTAAAACGGAAAGTAAATTTTATATCTTCCGGATTTATAAATTTAGTAGCTTTCTATTATAATTTATTTCTATTAATTATTAGCTAGCTAATTTCTAATATATATAATAGATTTATCTTTTAAAATAAAATTTCTATTCGACCGTCGTCGCGAGCCTATCTAACGTTAAAGATTTCTTTTTAAACTATAGTAGATTTCAGAATTAGTATATAATATAACTATTCTAGAAATATAAATAATATCCGATTAATAAATCGATCGAAATTTAAAATATCTAGTTCGCGAGCGACGGTTCTAATATTAAATTAGATTAAAATAAAAAAACTTCGGAAACTATTTATTATAAACGTTTTTAAAAGATTTTTTATTCTTCCTATAATAATATTTAATAATACGGTAAAGTTTTCTTTTAACTTTTAGTAAACGAATTTTTAACTAACGAGAAAATAAATTAGGACTAGCTAGACCTATATATATTAATTTATATAAAAGAAATTCGAATATTTTTTAAATATTATTAGAATATTTCTGGTTTTTTTATACGTAAATCGAATCTCGCGTCTAATAGAAGCAGCGGCGCTTTTTTTATTAAAAACTTTTACTAACGGGAATATAGTCGGGTTCTATAACGGAAAATAAATAATATTTTTTTTAAAAAATTAGTTCGGATATTTATATCTCGCTAGCTTCCTCGTTATTATTCTCGTTATTATCTTTGTTATCATTCTCGTTATTATCCTCGTCATCATCTTCGTTATCATCCTCGTCATCATCTTCGTTATCATCCTCGTCATCATCTTCGTTATCATTCTCGTTATTATCCTCGTCTGCATTATCGTCTATATCCTCGTCTATATCCTTTTCTGTATCGCCTACTACTCTATTATCTTTATAATTACTTTAATCGCTAGCTTTATTAGCTAGCTTTAGTAGAGCGACCTCGTCTAAACTGCGCGATAGTTTTATAATAGATTCCCGGATTACTAGAAAATATTTAAATAGATTATAATACTTAAATTATATAACGTAATATCTTTCTATAAATTCTATACCCGCTATAGTTTTAACTAGTACTATAGTCTCGTATACGAAAATATTTAAAATATTTTTAAAAATTACTTTCTATTAGTATTATTCTAATAGTTCTAGATATTTTCCTAGATTTCTTCCGTTATAATAGCGATAAAATTAACCGACTTTAATAGCTAAAGGTTCTAATATAAATTAGTTATTTTTCGATAGTAATAAATACTATTATATCGTTAATATTTATATCTTTATCGAAAATAGACCTATTTAACGTTCGAAGGTTTTCGGTAAACCTTTTTATTAATTTTTATAGAAATCTAACTTTTTTTTAAATATATCTACTCTAGATCGGAACTATTATAGTATTATTTTATATTTTATAGAAATTAGTTTTTAGTATTAATATAAATAGAAATACGATATTATATATATCTATAACTAAATAATATTTAACCGGTTATATCGTCGCTCGCGATAATTACTTTATTTTATTTTCTCTATATCTATTAGCGTATATATTTATATTTAGATATTAAAAATAAAAGTAGTAGAATATTTACCGTTTAGATAAATATTTATCTAAAACTATAGCTAGTACTATAGACGGAACGAATAGAACTAGTATTATAGATAGAAATAGATTAACTACTATATTTAGGCGAGATAGAAATAGATAATAAAGAAAAAGAAAAAGAAATAGTAGTATTATAGGCTAGTAAATCTCGAAGGCAGAAAATATAAAAAGATAAAAAAAATATAGAGAAAGAAAATATAATAATTAGAAATTCTATATAAAATTTAATCTATAAAAGAATAGAATAAAAGAAAAATAGATACTCGTTTAATTTCGTAGAAGAAAGATTATAAAAGTAAAAAGAAAAAGAAAATTTTTATAATTACGCGCGCGTTATATTTTATTTACTTTAATTTTCTAGTATTACCGGTTAAAATTAGCCGATTCCGAAATATATAAATATTATATTACTCGAATCGAAATCTTTTTTTTCTTTTTTTTTATTTTAGTAAATTAAATCTTATACCGAATCCTAAAATTTATTACTTTTCTTTCTAATAAAACGTAATTTATATATACTTTCTACCTTTTTTCTATCTTTTTTCTTTCTACTTTTTAAAATAGCGCCTAAACCTACTACTAAACCTGCTACGAAAAAAGTTACGAAAAAGTCTTCTGCCTCTATACCGCCCGATAAATATACGGTAAAGTACTATAGTTTATCCTTTATTATTAAAAGAATATAGGACTAGATTCTACTAGTAAAAGCTGTAAATTTATTTTATTCTAGAGATAGTAATATTAATATTATAGAAATAACGTTTCCTTTATATTTCTTTTACTTTACTCCGATTTAAAATTAGAACTACTACTAGTAAATCAGGTATCTAATATAATAAATACTAATATCGATATATACTATAGTTTAAATATATAATTTATATAAATTTTTTTAAATTATTTCTACTATTATTAAAAACGCTTGTAGTAATATAATAATATAGATTATTTAGAAGAAAATAGATAGTTATTATACGCTAGATTTAGTAAATATATCTCTTTAGATAAATTTATTATTCTACGTTTTAATATTACTTTTCTTTAATTAACTGCCTAGTATAACGATTCTAAAGTTTCGGTAGAAAAAAAAACTATAGATTCTATTATAGTAAATTCTTTTAAACTACTATTATTTAACTATAGTAATATCTAATATAATAGATCGAAGTAGCTATTAAAGATAATAAATCTATAATTCGTTTTAAACTAACCGAATTAAAAAAAACTCGGGGTCTACCGCTTATTATATAATATAAAGGCTTTAAATATATTCGGTTTTCGATTAAATCTATATATTTTATATAATAAAATAGAACTAAAACCGAAGTTTTAAAAGAAATAATTATATTTTTAAAAACTTTTTTAACCGGTCGCGAACTATTTAACGTAAGTAATTACTCTAAATCGAAATATTTAAAGATTAATAAAAATTTACTAGTAGCTAAATAATCGGTAGATACGGCTTTTTAATATAAATTCTATAGATATTTACTATATTATATCTATTTTAAAAATAATTAATATTAATTAACTTATAAAATAACTATAAAGCTAGCGAATTCGAAATAGTTTCGTAAAAAGTATAGTTTAGTATCTTTATAGACTATCGAATTAAAACCAGCTTTAACTAGTTAGAGAAAAACCTTATAGTTTATATTTGGTTTCTGTCCGTCGATAAGTCTATTACTATTAAAGACGAAGAAAAAAATATACTAGACGTTATTAAAGAGATTTCGGCTTTAAAAATCGGGTAATCTATTTAGTTAAATATTTCGATTCTATTTCCGGCCGATAAATAGACGCTCGATAATTATTATATCTTAAACGCGTCTAAAATAAACGGCTAGCTATAATAGTTTAATAAAATCTAAATCTTTAATAAATCTAATTTCGATCTTTTAGAAACTATTAGCAATTTATTCTATATTAAAGATATCTATAAGTTTATTAGCGAGGAAAATAACGTCGAACTATTTTCTAATTTTATTAATATCGCTGTTTAGCGTTTAACTAACGTGTAACGTCCTTGTATATCAAAGGGCGTTACGTTCGAGCCTAGCTATAGCCGTGGACGTAGTTCGAGCTACTAAATAGTAAGGGAGTTCTAGCGTAGGTTATTATAACTAATTCTATATAGCCGCAGAGATACGGTTATAATATTATAAGGTATCTTCGTTATAAAATAATTGAAAAGAGAATAATAGAAATATATTTAATAATTATATTAATAACCAACGAAAGAAACTATCTATAGAAATAACGAGCGATATATATAGTAAAAATAGCCGTAAAGGCCGATAGGCGGCCGCCTACTAAAAGTCCTACTAGGAGGAACGGCTATAGCGGCTATAGGCGGCTATAGACGATTAGGTTTATTTATTTAACTAATCTTTCTAAAGAACCTCTATAGAGTTATAGATATAATACGGCCCTCTTTATATCGTTTTCCTAAACCTTTTTAAAATCTTTTAGGCGTTTTTAAAGTATTTCCTCGGTTCCTAAATATTTTCTTCGTCGGGAAACTCTTTTTATTTTATTAAAAACTCGTCCGTTTTTTTCCTTTTATCTATAATTTTTTTAACTTTTTATTCTTTACGTTTTTAATAGTACTAATCCTTTACTAGTAGAATACGTTCTAGTATTTTCTTTAGTAATTCTATATAGAATTTAGAGAAGATTCCTATTAATAGGAGTTTTAGGTATATTATTATTCCGTTAATATCGTAGATTTTAAAAGCTCCTATATATAGTTTATCGAGTTTTCTATCTATTAAGTTTTTTATCGAAAGTAATATTTTATTTCCCTTTTTAATATCGTAGTATTTTCTCGATTTATCTACTTTTTATTTAACTTTTTCTTTCGTCTTTTAAATTTTTATCTTTACTTTATTCTAATTATCTTTTATTCTATTAATAAATAACTATATTACCGGGTTTTTTATATCCGAATAAATTTCCTTCCGGATATTTTTACTATATAATAGTTTATCGAACGTTATTTTAATATCTTTATTATATAACGAATTAATAGCTATCTATACTATCGGTAGAAATTAGATCTAATTTTCTCTTTCGTCCGAATAATAAATTCGGAAGTAAATTTCTAATATTTAATTTATCCTTTCTATTTATCTATCCGTTTACGGGTAAAACGATATCAATATAATCTATTCCGTTTCTACTACTTTTATTAATTTTTATATAAAATTTAAAATAAATAGTTTATTTCTATTAGAAATAATTTTTTCCGAAATTCTATTTTTATAGAATACTATTCGTAGTAATAGGAAAGCTAGTTATTTTGCCGTTATCGTTATTTTATACGGTACGAATCTAACGTATTTTATAAATCTATCAATAATTATTACTATTATATTATATAATATTTATATATATAGATTAATAGATTTTAGTAATTCTATAATAAAGTCTAATATAATTTATTAATAAGATATATTAGATATTTACGTTGGTTAAAATTTATTTACCGGTTTCTAGCGACTTTTTTTTACTAATATATATTCCGGGCAGTTATTAATAAATTCTTCGATATATTTTTTAAATACTGGTAGGTTAGTTTTTTTTTAAATTATTTTTAGTATTTTTATTATTTCTTAATATCTAGCTGTTCTAGGGTCGTATATTTATCGAATAATATTATTTATTTTTTCCGAAACTTCGGCCCTTTTAAAAATATTTTCTATTTTCTTTAAAAAAGGTTTAGATATTTTTTTAATAGTTTTATAGTCTACTCTTTTATTTAAGATATCTATTACAGTATTATCGGTATCTTTAATATATTTTATTTCGAAATTATAATAAATTATTTCTTCCGTCTACTTTATCTATTATTAGTTAAATTTTTTATCGATTAATAAAAATAAAAGATTTTTATAATTAATATATACTATTACTTTTTTATTAATTCTATTCGTATATATTTTCTAGTATATAAAATTTATAATAATTACTAATATTTTTTTATCTATTATTATATAGTTAATTTCCGCTAGTATTAACTTTCTAGAATAATATCTAAATAGTTTCTTTATCTAGAAAATATACGATTCTATTATTCGATTTAAAATATTTATATAAAAGATAATCTATTTTTTAGAATCGAAAATTACTAAAGTTTTTTCGGATACGAAATTTTATTTAAATTTTTTAAATATTTTATTTTAGATATATATCTATTAGAAAGGTATATTATTTTAAAATAAATTTATAAACGAAACCGTTTTTTTTATATATCCTTCTATTATATTTTAGTAGAACCCGATAAAGTTTAAAAAATTCTAGATATCTTTTTTATTTTTTAGTACCGGCTATTTTTATATTATTTATAATTTATTTATCTTTAAAGTAATATTTTTAGATTTAAATATATATTTTAGAAATATAAACTTTTATTTATAGAATTTTAATTTCTTTTTTTTAATTTTAAAGTTATATTTTCGGAATTTTTATAATATTTTAAAGATATATTATATATATTCTTTATTTATTTTAGAAATAATTAGTATATTATCTATATATATTAATATAAAGATATTAATATAATCGTATAATATTTTATTAACTGTACGTTATAGAATCGCCGGTATATTTATTAATCTAAAAGGTATAACCAAGTATTTAAATAGTTTATATTTTATTTTAAAAATAATTTTCTATTCGTCTACGGCTTTAATCTATAGTAGATTAGATATATTTTTTAAATTAAATTTTATAAAAAACCTAGCTTTTTCGATTCTATTTTTTAAATCGGCTAGAAGCGGAAATAGATATTTATCTTTTTATATTACTATATTAAATCTTCTGAAATCGATATAAAATTAAAAGTTACTATTTTTTTTTAAAATAAATATAATCGATTATTTTATTCTTAATTTAGAATATTATATATATTCTTTTTTAAAATTATAGTCGATATATTATTTTAATACTTTCGATCAATTATTATTTAATTAATAAATTAGCCTAGTCTTTAACTTTTCCGGGTCTATTATAATAATTTCGCGGTCTTTTTAAATATAAATTAATAAAGGTAGTTTTTCTTCCGGTTTCTTTAATATATTCTAGAATTTTTTAAAAATTTATAAAACTTTATCTATAATAGCTAATTTCTTTTTAGTTTACTATTTTCGAATAAAAATACTATATATCTTCTATATCTCGGCTAGCTATTTAGATATATTAAAAAGATAGTTTTCTATTTTTATCTATATCGTTTTTTAAACGATTTCTAGATTCTATAATATAAGCTATAGAATATCTAAATATATATCTCTTTATATTTTTATAATATTAAAAATAATTTTTTCTTTATATCTATTACTTTATATCTATAGGGGTTTAGTCTAATATTTAATTCTAACGAATTTTATTTTATTAATAGTTTCTATAAAATAAGATTCTATTTTTCTAGTTAAAGAGATACTAAATCTCTTTATATATTTTTTTAATATAATATTCCGAATAGTTTCTAAATCGATTAAAGTTTCTATAGATCGTCCGAATAATATTAACTAGATAAAAATCCGATTTTTATCTATTTTTCGGAATTATTAAAATATAACGTCTCTATATATTAGAGGGTATTACGTTTAAATCTAGCTATAGTCGTAGACGTAGTCCGAACTATTATATAATAAAGGAATTCTAGCGTAGATTATTATAACTAATTCTATATAGCCGTAAAGGTATAGTTATAATATTACGAGGTATTTTTATTACGAAGTAATTAAAAAGAGAATAGTAGAAATATATTTAATAATTATATTGATAACTAATAAAAGAAATTATCTATAGAAATAATAAGCGATATATATAATAAAAATAACCGTAAAAGCCGATAGACGGCCGCCTACTAAAAATCCTACTAGAAGGAGCGGCTATAGCGGCTATAGGCGGCTATAGACGATTAGGCTCGCTTGTTTAATCAATTCTTTTAAGGAATTTCTATGGAGTCGTAGACGTAATATAACGTTTAGATAGAATTCGATAAAAATCTAGATAAATAAATTTAAACGTTTTATAGTTTTTTTATTAATCCGAAAATATCTATTTAAAAGCCGTAGATACTTTATAATATATAAATAATTTTTAGAACTATTTAATTTTAGATTAAAATTAGAACGGAAATATTTAATAGAATTTTAAAATATTTTTTATATTTCTACTATATAATTATATTATTAATATACTGATTATAAAAACTACTATAGATTTTTTATCGGTAAAAAATATAATAAATAGGCTAATCGACTACTAGCGGGTAATTTATAACTATCGGATAATATTATATAAATCTTCGATTCCGGTTAATACGATTTCGTTATTATAGTTTTAAATAATACTATTAGTATTTACTAAAGTTCCCTAGATATAGATAAAAATTAGGCTATCGCTATATTAATCGTAAATTTAATTATTAACTATTCCGAATTAGTTATAATAGCGGCTTCGAATAGTAAATATTAAATTTTTCGTTTTCTAGATTCTAGATTAACTATATTTTTATTTAGGAAAACTATTTTAGAGATTCTATTAGCGTTAGTCTATAAATAAACTAATAAATATTTCTATTAGACTTCGCTATAGATAGTTAATTAAAAACGGCCGTTAAAATATAGTTATAGATAATTAAAACGCTTTTCCGTTTTATTCGGTAGTATAGTAAAGGTTAGATCCGGTTATAATAGACTATAGGTAACCGGACGACTTTCGACGTTCTATATTATCTAAAGTAAATAAGATATTAATACGCTTTTAAAAGTCCTTTAATATAGAATTAATATTTCGAATTATAAAAAGAATTTATAGCGTATAAAATAATTAATAACTTTAAACGTTTAAAGTTTTAAAATAAAATAGTTAAATATTTAATTAAGAAAGTTTTAGATAAATATATCCAAGTTATTTTTTATACTATCGTCGGCGTAAATAAATTCCGGAGCGATTTTTTCCTATCTTTTTTTATCTAATATTTACGAGATACGTTTATAGAATTAATACGAGATTTATACGAGTATAAAATCGAAATATACTAATTATATTCTAATTATACGCTTTTAATTTAACTAAAAATAATAAAAAAAAACCAAGTTTTAATTCTTTTCGGCTATAATAATTATATATAATAAAATTAATATTATCTACCGATTTTAGATAATAATATTTATTATAGCCTTTTATAATATAAAGTAAATAATCTTTAGAACTATTTTATTCTAATACCGTCTAATTTTAAAACTATTATATTTATAATATATTACCTATATACTAATTTCGAAACTAATTATAGACGCGGCGTTTTTACTAATAATATTTTATAATTTTCTAATTATTAAAGTAATAAAATAATTAAATAGTATTTACCGGTATCTTTTATATAAAACGTAATAATCCGTAAATTTTCTATAAACAAACTAAACGAATAATATCGTATATATAATAAAATTTATATTTATACGTCTATAGTTATCTATAAAAAACTAATCGGTTTCTAAAAGAAAACTAGTAATACGTCTATCTTCTAGTAAAAGCTGCTCGCTAGTCTATTTATTATCGAAGTACCGGCGTATACGTACCGACTCCGGTCGTTTCTATATTTTATCGATATCTCTATTATAATCTAAAAATACGATAAAAATAGTAGTAGTTTTAATATAAATCTATTTTCGAATTTATTTTTATTTTATCTTTTTTTAATTCTTTTTTAATTAATAATCGAGATATAATTCTAGAGGCTAGAAATACGATTTTTAAATTCTTTAAATTTCTAATATATATTTTTAGAATTTTTTATCTTATTCGATAAAATATATTAATTTAAAAGTTAATTTTAATTTATTAAAATCGAGATAATCGAAAGCCTGGTCTTCGTTTTATTTAAAACTAGTATCGCGCCGAGTAATATCTATGTAATAATCGGTTATTAAACCTAGAGAAAATTACTCGTATAAAAGATTAATAGAAACGGCTAAAACAATATTAGATATATTATAATTAATATTTCGCAAAGGAAATAATAGCCGGTTATTCTTCTATCTTTTATTATCGAATATAGTTTCTATAGGTTCTTCTTTATAGATATCTGCTATTCGTCTAATTCTAATTAATATAGTTAAATTTATAGAACGAAAGAAACAGGCGAATATTATAACCTTCCGCTAATAGAAAGCTCTCTATATTATTAGTTAAACGGATTTTTAGCTAAATAAACCGCTAAAGAAATCGTCTAAAAAGTAGATATATATTATTATCAAATTTATATAAAATAATACTCTCGCGTAGAATCGTTCTACTTTCGTTATTAGATTTAATATCGTTCCGGGTCAAGTAGTCGAGGTATCGAATTCTACGTAGGTTTTTAAATTTTATATAATAGTCCGCTAAATATTATTTAGTTAAATAAAATCGACTATACTATTTTCTATTCTTCTATAGATATTAGAAATAGTTAATAAATCTACTATATTAATATTAACGACTTCCGCGCCGCTAATAACCGAAATATCGGTAGAAAAATTAAAGGCGTTAGAAGCCGATAAACTAGATCGTTTTAGTAACTAAAATAAAGCCGATTTAAAACGTATAGAGAAGTATATTTTATAGCTCGAAGCCGCTATAAATTATAGTACTAATATAACTATAGAGTTTATAAAAGCTCGGTTTAACTTTAAAGAAAAGAAGGCTAATAGAAAAAGAGCCTTAGATAATCTAAAACGCGATTTCCAGGCGAGGAAAGAAGCTCTAGATATAGCTACTGCGAAACCCGAGGTAGAAGAGGAAGAAGAAAAAGACGGTGGTGGAAGTTTAGTCTTCGATGAAGATTTCTAGATTATCTGTGGGTACCAGGTCATATATGGGTTGGGAATTGGATTTGGAATGCAGCAACCGTACGTTCCATTCACTGATTTCCAAAACACTCTCATGCTAATAGTCGTGCTCAGCCTCATCGCTGTCCAAACAGTCGTTCCTCTGGATGATGTGCCAATTGCAACAACAGCAATCATATTCATTCAGACATTTGGGGGAGCCCTTTTTATTTCCGTGGCGCAAAACATCTTCACCAACCGTTTGGTATCCAATCTAGTTGCAGATGTTCCATCCATCGACCCAGCGCTTGTCCTCCAAATTGGCGCCACGAATCTGAAGAAGGCCGTGGACCCGGCTGTCATCCGCGATGTTCTCATCGCGTACAATTCCGCAATCACACAGACATTTTATGTCTCTGTTGCCACTGCCGCGCTCTCGATTGTTGGAGCTGTTGCAATGGAATGGAAATCAGTCAAGGGCAAGAAAATCGAAACTATCGCAGCTTGACCCTCCAGCGTTGCCTTTCGATCACTGTTGCATATTCGAGGCAAGCATTTGTTTGGTGGCAGGCATTCAAACGGCGTTCCAGATCAAATTAGAGCGGCACTGCTGGCTCCACTCATATATAAAGAGATACCCCTATGCAAATGAATGTTGCGGATTCTACTCGGCATTGTCAAACAAGCTCATGTCATGGCCCCATGATCTTCATAACATCCTTTGCGAGTTTTTACCCTTGAGGAACATGAATTAACACTTCCTGGCCTTGCTAACGCAATGGTCAAGGTACTTATCTAAGTCAGTACTCTCATGCAGCTTGAACATTTGTATCAAGGGGAATTGAATGGCTCATCCTAGACGGTGACGCTGTACGAGTACTCGGTGTGGTGTTACAAGAGTGACCAGGCAGCTTGGAATTTGTCGTCTTACGAAGCGAAATCGTTACTCATAATTCGAAAGTTGATACCTCGATATATGTTGCAGGCATGCGCATTTGATTGTATTGTATGCATTATCCAGGAAGCTATGTACAGGATCCTTATAGGTATCCTGCTAAGACTAAGGTACTGTACCCGAAGAATTTTTCCTTCCTACTCGCCTGAGATTATGTAATCTCAGCAGACCTCAGGTATATCTACCGCGCCAGTCCTATTCCGGGCACGTATCGCAACCTTACAATATAGGATATCGTGCTAACGATAGTTTATCTGCTGCTTAGTAAATAGGTATCAGAGTATGGTAGCCGTCGTATAGGCTGTTATACTATCTGAAGTCCAGGATTTCCTGGGTTCGATAGCTTCTCATAAGAGCCGACTTCGAGGGCCGCCTGACCACCGAGGTCTATTCGTGCACGTGATTAGGGTTGATATTTTCAATTGAACCTGCTGCAGCTCCAGCTTCTAAGCCATTGATTAACTTATCAAATCCTTCCCAATGGGTCTTGCGTCATCTTTCAACTGATCACAACAGAAACCCCCGGGACGAAGTCACTTCTCTAACTCCCTTGATCCTCATGGCTCAGGCAGGCAGCGTCTATCCACCTTTGGAGGACCGTCCAGTCAAGGAAACCATCTGCTTGTTCGATGTCGACGAAACCCTCACACCGGCTCGCCGTGTGAGAATCCCATCCTGGGGATCTTCAAATTATTCAATTGACAGTTGGAACAGGCAGCATCGCCGCAAATGCTCCAGCTCCTCTCTGCTCTTCGTCACAAATGCGCCATTGGCTACGTTGGAGGCTCTGACCTCATCAAGCAGCAAGAACAGCTCGGTACCCCTGCCATCAATGTGACATCATTGTTTGACTTCTGTTTCGCGGAGAACGGCCTTACGGCGTTTCGACTTGGCCAGCCGTTGGCGAGTGCTAGTTTCATCAGATGGCTGGGAGAGGACAAGTACAAGCAGATGGTCAACTTCTGTCTGCGGTACATCAGCGAGATCGATTGTCCAGTTAAGAGAGGGACTTTCATCGAATTTAGGTGAGAAACACCCAACCCAGCCCTTTGACAGCAGATTCAGGCGACGCAGAGCGTTAACCCATATCTCAGAAATGGCATGATCAACATCTCGCCCATAGGCAGGAACGCAACCGTTCAAGAACGCCAGGACTTCAACAAATTCGACGAAGAGCACAAAATCCGAGAAAAGTTCGTTGCGGCCCTGAAAGAAAAGTTCCCCGATTTCGGTCTCACGTTCTCCATTGGTGGCCAAATATCCTTCGACGTCTTCCCGACCGGTTGGGATAAGACGTACTGTTTGCAGCATCTCGAGCACGAGAAGGAGATTTCAGGGGTAAACTACAAGACGATTCATTTCTTTGGGGACAAGACGCATAAAGGGGGTAATGATTACGAGATCTATGAGGATAGCCGGACCGTTGGGCATGCCGTCAATGGTCCAGAGGATACCATGAAGGCTGTGAGGGAATTGTTTGCTTTGTGAGGTGGAGGAGAAGCATAGACAATGACGAATGAGGCAGGGCAAAAGTTATAGATATTCTTTTGCGGGGTGGTGTCTTCACAAGAAGCTCACAGCGATTTAAACACGGTGCTTCGCAGCAAATTAAAAAGCCTCTTCTGTCAGAGCCAAGACCATGGATAACATCTTTTGCATCGGGAGCAACGACTTGACTTCTGCGCCGAGAATGATGCCTTCCCACATTGTGCCAGAACCCGACCGGTTCAGTCTCCACCTTGATGCAGCACGGAGCCTTGATTTTAACTCCACCTTTCTCAGTCGACGACTTCCTACATCAACAACCGCCAAGCACCCAAAATCAATGCCGCGGCGCCCGTACAAACCCCGACGAGCCACTGCAGCGTACTGAACTTGACCCCTTCTACACGCTCCCTGAGACCAGCGACCTCTTGCTCAATTCTTGTCTCGGTCTCCTTGATCTTCAACTCCTGCCCCTTGGCCTCCTCCCGGATCCTGCCCTTTTCGAGATTCAGGTCCAGTCGGACGCTCGCTTGAGCACGCCCGATTTCGTCGCGAAGGCGAGAATTTAGCTTGGCAATATCATTTGAGAGGCGTTCGTGGGAGGCGAGGGTGACGGAGGTGTCGCTGGAGTCGAGGGCAAGGAGTTCGGAGCGGAGTTTGGTAAAGTCGACTTTTTGGGTATAGGTGCTGCGGTCGGCGTCTGCGAACACAAACAACAATCAGCACCGTAGATAGCAATGGTCAACAGGCCGGAGAGATTGGGACAGGGCTGAAGATGACCTTCGCGTAAAACCATAGTCCTGGTCAAGTTTTGGATAGACTCCTCGATCACATCCGACAGCACGAGCATCATGGCCTTTGATTGCTCCTCGGAAAAGCCCTCATCTTTCAGGCGTTGGACGAGTTTGAGGGTGTCGAAATGATGGTCGCGGAAGAGGTAGGAGGTCGTGGAGAAGGGCTTTTGCGAAAGGATACGGAAAGCGGCGCGGAGGGGATGAGGTGATTGCCTTGCAGCAGCAGAGGATGGTCGGAGTTGAGACTTCTCGATGTTTGCTAGGCATGGAGTAGGATTGGTTCTCCTGCCATATTCATACCAGGGTTGTGCAATAGAGGTGAGGGTCCGGTGGGGAGGGTTGCGGAGGGCTGTCCGGGCTGTTGGGGGGCTTTTGATCTGTGGTGTAAAGGCAAATGTAGGTGGAATTAAGGGCTTCCATGTCAGCTGCGGAAGCAGGAAGCGTGGTATAGTAGCAGATTTCGCCATGACGTTGGAGTCAGGAAGCCGAGATGGGATGGAGACCCCAGAATCTGAAGATGCTGCTAGATTGATTTTACCAGCAATACCCTATTTTGGGGCGCTTTTATGCGCTCTGTAATAGCTGCTAATTATGGATTGATAGGGAGTCCACTTTAACCAAGCCACGGAACATGTCCGCCATCCGTACTCCTTTGCGAATATTACGGAGTAATACACTACCAGCGCACAACCGAGGTGAGCCAGGTACGAGTACACTGTCTAATCAATGGTGAAGATGACGAGATGCCTACGGAGGATGGCATCAAAAGTCCAGAATATACGCTAAAAGCCGACCGTAGCCTACGGTCGCCTGGGTTACCGGGAGCGCACCCCTGAGAACATTAGCGTGTATTCTGAACTTTTGATGCCATCCTCCGTAATCACTGAATGAATATCATCTTCGTCGCTGACCTGCAGACAGCTCAACCCCTGCACAACACCTTGCATGTCAGCGTTTTAGCCTTGCCTCCTCAGCCAGTCGCGTGCCCCATTGCAACTTCTTCGCGCTGACCGAGCGATCCTTCGAATGCAAGCTTGCAGATCGTCCCTCGTTGTTCATCCAATCATCGCTCTGGTAAAGTATTGCACACTGACTGCAGAGCGGGAAGACCTCCTCTTCGAGTATCACTCACTTTCCCTCACCAAGCGCCAAACTTTGCCTTCAGGATGACTTACTTCTACGACGTGGCCGGGAGATTGCCACAAGCAAGAGGCTTTGAGCTGGTCAGAAGACGAAGAGAATATGTCTCCAGAAGGAGAACCGAGAGGCACAGACTCCTCTGATGAACCTCTATCCTGCAGTAGTGGGAGCTGCATACCTACTCGAACCACGAAGCGCCCACCACCTCGAACTAAAATGGGCGTCTATTTATGGGGCCTGCCTCAAAGTTCGGCCTGCCTTGGGAACCTATCACCACCCTCCCCCACAGAAACCTTCTCCCAGGCTTCGGCGCCCAGGCCTAGATATTGAGCATGCTTTCCCCTTCACTGCCAGGCGCGAATGCTGTTCGTTACACTGCATCAGCATTGTGGACCCGACTTGGCTCATCCTGCCCGTCGGTCCCCGCCAGCATCCAAGCGCTTGAAGAAATTCAATAGGCCTACCCGCCCATCTCAAGACGTCTGGGTACATTGTTTCTTTCTTCTTCTCCTTCAAGTCTTCTCTACTGTCGTCGATCTTTTTCAACTGCATCAAGACCGCACCTAAAGGAAGGGAGCTAGACACGACAGATCCAACGATAGCTGCGGTCTTGCTAGGCCCGGTCGCCTATAAGCACGTAAGACGGGATCAAAGACCAGCATGTCGCACGAGCCGATCTTACCCAGCTCCGACGAACAAAAATCTGTAATAAGAGGGGACGAAAAAGATTCACGAGTCCTTGTGCGCTCGCGCACCTCGTCCAGCTCTTCGTCCGGACTCTCGTTGAAAACCCCACGGACAGCCCGTTTCGCCGAAGCAACGTCAGTCAACTCGCCCATTGATCCCAGCACTGCAGGCAGATCGCCATTCGCAGATCCTCCAATTCGCACCACTCACCTCATGCCTCAACCACAGCCGTCAGACGTTGGCTTCGGCTACGTCGCCGACAACCAACCGTCGAAGCACTCGTCCTTTGTCGGCGTAGAAGTGCCATTGACTCCGGCATCCCCTTTGAAGAGCGCTTTGAAAGTACCCGGAACACCAGGGCGTCAACTAAACCCTCTGAGTCCCACCTTCCGAGAAGAGCAGATCCTTGAGAAGCATGAGGAGAAGGCGGAAAAAGAGAATGCCAAAGACCTGGTACGTAGATAGTCTCTCAGACCAGGTGTGTGCAATTACTGACACTCAACTTCAGAGAACCAAAACCCGGGTACGCATGGCAAAGATGTGCCTAAGGGGTGTCAATTTCAGTTGCAGTCTAATCGTGGTGTCGATGCTTTCTGCTACCTTCACCATCTTCAATGCATCTCGGAACCTACCGAACCGGGGCAAAATGTCGCCGTGGGCCCCGAAGCAGCAGATATGGCCTCAGATCACTCTCCTCTGCATCGCATCCGTCTCCCTGGTGATGGCTGTAGGCATCCTATATGCTTATTGGAGGGGCGGCCATCGGCGAGCCGAGAAGGCCGCGGTATATTACACCGTCTTTGCTATTGGATTCTTCGTGTTCAGTATTATCATCTGGTCCATTGGCGCTGCCATACTGAATGAGCAGAAACGGCATGGCAAAGACAAGGACATGTGGGGTTGGGCCTGCAAAGAAGGGAAGCGGAAAGAAGTCTTCGGTGATAACGTCGATTATGGCCTGGTCTGCAGAATGCAGGTACGGTCACGGAATACGCTCTCTGAAAAAATGAATAATGACTGATGGATGATTACAGCATTGGACACTCATCTGCGCCCTTATCGAGATTGTTGTCGAAGTCATCACCATTGCCATCTACGGCATCGTTTTCTATCGCTACTACACCAAACGCCGCCTCCACAAGTCAATGGACCTCCGCGACCGTGCCCGCTCCGACCTCTATCTCGCCCAGCTCCGTAGCCAATCCGCTCCCAATACCCCTGGCTTCCAGAATACCCCGATGTCCCCGTCGTTCCCATCCCACCTCCACCGCAACGAGCTCAGCAAAGCCGAGAATGGTGAATACTACGGAACCCAGTACGCCGAGAAACGGCAATCATCCTTGTCACAACCCAAACCCTTCACCTTGCAACCGCCGCCCATCCGCGTCCAGCACGCTACACCCTCCATTTCACAAGACGGCTTTGAGCCTGCGAAACCACAAGAGCACGTACCGGCTGCGCCGGGCGAACAAATGTACGAGGCTGTGCCTATCCCAGGTGCTTATGCTAGTCCGCTGGCGAGTCCTAGCTTTGCGCCTGGGCATCAGAGCATGAACTTGGGGGCTGTTGCCCAGCAGCAGCCCGGAACTGCATACACGACGGACGCGAGGGTCGAGAGCCCGCCAACGAGTCCGAGATTGGGGCATGTGACGCTGCATTAGAGATGCAACGAGGATGTCCTTGTATTTTTCTTCCTGTCACTTATCATGTTCCTTTTGTCTCTTTCTACACGTATATTTTTCTGCGGAGAGTAAGGAGGGGTGTTTGGGGGTTTTTTGAGTGATTTGTGATCAGTGTACGGGAGATGCATCATCTGGAATGGGAGTTTGTCAAATCGAAACCCATATCAGGCCAATGCAAGAATATCAAAACCGTGTGCCGTCTTCGATCAATGCAACCCATGAGGAGAGAAGGTGAGCATAGAACAGAGACCAAGAGTGTCTATGATTAAAAGATATGTAAGACCACACGTGCAGACATCCTCCATGTCCTGATGCAGTACCGTGTCCTGCCACATTCTGTGGCTACAGACATAAAATATGTAAGATACAAACTGATGCTTCCGATAATGATGATGTATTTTCCCCGTAGATCCTGTGCTTCTTCCAAAGTAGATTGAGATAATCCAAGTACCACATGCTGCATTCTTCCATCCTGAGTGAGTTCCACAATCCTGAAAAAGCCACGAGAGTACAGTATCCTGCCAGACGCAGACCAATATCCAAATGGTTAAGGTGGCTTGTGTGCATCGTCAATTCCGCGACTCTTGATCATGAACGCCAGCCGTACTCCAGTCAAATGAGACAGGGCAGCTACCGTCATTTCACGGCCTTCCGTTTTCTCTTGAAGTCACCCTTACTAGCTGTGTCATAGTGGTGTAACGCCTTGCCTGTTCTCTTGACATCACCTCTGATTGCAGCATTGGCCTTTGTGCCGTTGGCATTGCCTTTTCCTTTGAGGGAACTGTTGATCACTGCACCGAATCTGCGGAACGATTTCCCTTCCCCCTTGTGGTCAGCCTTGATCGCTGTACCGATCAAGGCAGTCGGTGGGGTCCAGGTCAAAGGAGTCTTGACTTCCTCTTTTCCTTTGCCTTTATGGGTTTTGTCGTCAGTCATTGCTCCCTTTCCTTTACTCTGCTCCGAATGGCTGGGCGTGGGTGGGGTCCAGAATGTGGTAGCACGCGGTCCAAGTGAAGGCTTGATACAGGTTGCTGGCACCCGCCTATTGCCTACAGTGACTCGTAGAGCGTTGACGCCTGGACGAGCCTTGCGTGGACTAGGTTTTTCCAGAATTGGCTTGTTTCCAGTGCTATAGACTGGCTCGTAGAAATTATCGCACATCAGCGCCTTACGGATAGTGTAAGCTTCCACTTCCAAGACAGCGTCGTCAGCTTCCGCTTGGTGCAGTCGGACGTCGATATGTTTCAGATTCTTGAGGCCCATAAAGGCGTAGAGAGGTGACATCCAACATGCATGAGGGCCTAACTGGAATGGTAAGTCCTTGATATAGAGATCGAGGGTCAGGTCTTCCAGTCGATCACACTGGTTCCTGATCTGGAAACACAAAGACTCCCATCGTTGATCATGCTTATGTTTCCATTGCTGGTTCTGAAGGAGCTGGGCGTTACTCGCCGTTGAATGGATCAGCTCGAGAGAGCGAATCATTGACCGGGTCTCTGAACGCAGATTATCGAGAAACTTTCCCAGCGGCTTCATAGCAGCGAAGGAAAAGCTATTGCGGCCGTAGAACATCGGCGCGGTATCCAGATATACTTGCCGACTAACAAGCAAGAGAGCGGCAGGCCCGGGAGATGGATGGTAGCGAGGCATGTCTTTTTCGATGAAGGCACGCTTAGGAAGGTCGAAATCACGACGGACTCTGCCACTTTTTGCCGTCAAGGTGGGTCCCTTGTGATCGTGAAGTGGCAAGGTGTATGTAAGCTCGGTCGGACGTTGGTCAGTTCGAGGAATCCACTGGATACGGTACTTATTCCGAGGCATCGCATATTCATAGATTTGGTTCCGTAATTCCCGAGCAAGGCTCAGAAAGGTGGTTACCTCGGGGTTCCGAGTGGATGGGAAACGGAGGACGACCTTATTCGGGTTTTTGCTGGGGGTGGACTTAGGGAGCGTGGGTTGGGCGGGTTGCAGGTGGAGAATAGTTCTTTTGGTAGGAAAGAACTTTCGGGGCTGGCAGGAAAGCCGAATGGTCGCAGTTCCATCTCCGTTTTCTTCAAGCTGGGGGATAGAGACGGCCTGAATTCCCGCTGCTTCCGGGAGTTGGTCGAGATTAGCAACGTCGGCATTGCGTTTGCCAACTGTCAAGCGGGTGTTTGGTGCCTGAGAAAGACTGTTGCCGATCCCAATACTTGCTAAGGTGCCAATTGATTTGGAAGAGGTGCCGGGATTCGGGACGGAGTCAAGGGCCAGTTTAGAACCATTACCTTTCTTGGGAGGAGATCTCTGTGGCTTAGCTGGTACGACTGGAGCCTTTTTTGATGCTTCAACCATTTTCTCCAATTGAGCCTTCTTGCTGACTTGTCCCTTTCTTGGGGCGCCTCCCTTGGGAGCCGGCATGATGAACGGTTGAATATTTCCGAGGTGGAGCAATCTTAGAGCCGGAAACAGAGGTTGCTGGTTTTTGCTTTGGTAGGGACTGATCAGGAATAGAGGAATTGTGGGACAGAGGACGGTGGACAGAGTGTAAGACCCGTACCGGCTAATATCAAACGACAGTAGTGGGCCAGCAGGGCTGAGAATGAATGGAACTGCTGGTGCATAGGTAGTGAGCTGCTGGTCGGTATTGAACAATAGCTGATGACCTATTGAGAGAACAGACTGATTGAAGCACGCATGTCATGGGACTCCCAACCCCGAGGTGGGATCGCCGCAGAATGGAATGATTGTGGTCTGTTGCCATATATTTGGAGACGTCTGCGAGTAGGGAAGGAAGGAGTGATGGAATATTGAATGTTGGTCACCAATAAGCTCCCCCTCACTTTTCCACTTCTACTACACCACAACTAAGAGTAGCATCACAATCGTTCTTCCACCTAAGAGCAGCATCACAATCGTTCTTCCACCTGCCAAAGAGACTTCAGTGATATAGGCAAGCTTTTCAAGAAAGGGAACGGATCACATATATCCTCTATAACCGCGGAGACTTTTTTCTATATGATTTCCAACTACTGATAGCCTCATTCGACAGAGGCTCGCAAGTGTACACAACTTCAAGGTCTCGCGCTTGACGAAGGCACGGTCGTGATAAGACATAAGGAGCCCACACCAAAAACTCCCGGATTCCCCGTATGAGTAGTAGTCGAGAGTCTGTCAAAAGCAGTGGGCGGCACGGAAGCAAGCTGGGTGTGAATCAGGGATGGCCTCGGAATACAGACGTTCATGGTCCCGAGGATGGAGCAGAGAGATGGAAACAGAAGATGTCGTTTCAACAAGTCCCCATCCCGCGTCGTGTGTTGCTGGGAGGATAGTCAAGGTTGACAAGGCGACGAGGCGACGTTGAAAGTGATAACGGCGTACGGTACCTTACCTTACCTTATTATACGGATACCTCTACTCTAGCGCGCCGTCCCATTTCATTCATGCATGATGAAGTCATAGCCCTTATCAACCTCCACTCTCCTTCTCCCACCTCGATCCTGGACATGAGTAGACTTGTTACCCCAAGCTTAACACCTCCCTAATTGGACACCCCCAAGTAGCCACCGCCATTCTTCACTCTATACATGTCTCTTCGAACCTTTTCATCTCAACTTCGATCCTCAATCTTGACTCGATCGAGCCTCTCGTCCCCTGCCTTCCAGACTAACCAGCCTGTTCGACCCTACGTTTCTGGCGGACCTCGACCCCCCGATAATTCCACCGGAGGCCTCAAAGTTTGGCCCTTTGTCTTTATCTTCTGCGCAGGTACCGGCACATACGTTCTCATGGTCAAAGACCGCGCCAACGCTGCTCCCCCCAAACCTCGTAACCAGCAACGACGTTAAGAACTTCACAAAAACAACAAACTCATAACCCAGAACCTTTCTCAACCAGTCTTGCTTTCCGACCAAGATGCCTGCCCTCCCACCGCCCGCAGATAACCCCAAGCTCTCCGCCCCAGACAAGAACACCCCCACATTCTCCCCGGACCACATCTCGGTGATTTTTGTCCTCGGTGGCCCGGGTGCTGGAAAGGGCACCCAATGCGCCAACCTCGTCCGCGACTACGGCTTCAAGCACCTCTCCGCCGGCGACCTCTTACGCGCCGAGCAAGACCGGCCTGATAGTCAATTTGGGAATATGATTAAAGAGTACATTGCCGATGGCAAGATTGTGCCCATGGAGGTCACGGTGCAGCTGTTGGAGAATGCCATGACCGAGGAGATTAACAATCAGAGAGAAAAGAGCACAGTCAGAAGGTTTCTGATTGACGGTATGGACCCGCCACGCAATGCACGAAATGCAATGTCTGATGCTGACAACGAATGCAGGCTTTCCCCGCCAAATGGATCAGGCACTCAGGTTTGAAGAGTCGGTCTGCCCCTCCAAATTCACCCTCTTCTTCGATTGCCCCGAAGACCTGATGCAAGAACGCTTGATCAATCGGGGCAAGACGTCCGGAAGGGCAGATGACAACGCTGAGAGCATCAAAAAGCGGTTCCGGACCTTTGTCGAAACGAGCATGCCCGTCGTGGATTATTTCGAGAAGGAGGGAAAGGTCGTGAAGGTTAGTGCGGCCAAAGGGCCCGAGGAGATCTATGCGGAGGTGAAGAAGAGGATGGGGGAAAGGGGGTTCGAAATGACCAAGTAGACAGACATTCTCCAACGGACACAAGGAGAGCATCTGCATCCGACTTTCTGCACAGAACAAGAATCGACCATGTACATTCATCGCTTCGCCTCATGTCATGCCACAGTGAACCCGTCGCATGCCTATCCAGATAACGCTCGCCACCGGTCATCTGCCGAATTCTAAACTCGGAATCACAACGGGCCCGTACTTGTTGACGCCTCCAAAACTCGCATCCCCCTGCACGATGAAGTCCACCGCCAAGCTCAACTTCCCCCCTCCCTTCCCCATGTCGGTTCTCCCATACGTCCCCGGCACCACCTCCGGATCATACGCCACAATCGCCACGTAGTTGCGCCGGCCCATCAGCTTCTTCATCTCCCTCGGCCTCCCATCCGGCTCAGCCTGGAAGATCTCCATCATGTCTTCCTTGGTGTCCGACGGCTGGTTTGTCGAGCGGTGGCCGTTGGCGGGGACGTAGAGCGGTTTGTGATTGTGGAGAAGCTTAAGGACATAGGAGGCGGGAGGCGTATTCACGACAGAAGCGGAGATGATCTGGTACATTGTTTTGTGGTCGGATGGTTTGGCAGGATCATGAACGAGGCCGGCGCCGCAGCAGTCAACGGCACCAGAAAGAAAGGTCATCCGGACGGATTTTTGGTGGGCGATGCCTTGGAGAGTGCGGATCAGGTAAGTGCGTTCGAGATCCTGTCCAGCTATAAGCATATGATTGCTTGCGGTCGAGTGGAACCATGGAGATATAGCGACTTACCTTTGATTCGTGAGTCCATTGATCGCGGAGCTCATCAAGGACGTCTATGTCGCCAAAAGGACTTAATATTCCTCCCATTAAACCAGACTTACCCACTGCTTTCTTAACGGAATCGAAGCCGGATCCGACGACACCCTTGGCACCAACGACCCCAGCGACAGAGCTAGTAACCCTTCCGAGTAGATTGTACGTGCCCGTCACGGCCTTCTTGCCGGTGGCGACCGTATGGGCAATTTGCTCCGCAGCTTCCAATCGCGGATAAATGAGCGGCACTGAAATCATCCATATGCAATGCTGTATGCTGGGGGGCAGCAGAGCTACTTTCGGAAACAATCCTTGATATGTTGGGCCGGCCATCACCTGGTGCTGGTTCCTTTCTGAGCGGCAATCGGGACCGACGACCACCACTGCAGGCCCTAGATACTTCACGAAATGCCATCCTGTGCCGGTGATGGTAAAAATATCTGTGTCAGTGCTGACATTCCGGAGGATCTCAAGGGTGGTGTGATGTTGGAAAAGTAAGTACATGTCGATGCCGATGCGACCAATGTTCTTGAACATGTTTGAAAATTGCATGTACTCGGGATATGATCCAAAGCCGTCGAATCTGCAATGTCATATAAGTATACGCAATGACCCATGAAAGCATGTCTCAAGACTTACATATCATGGTCGTCTAGTTGCAAAACATGGGGTATTTGGGCAAAAGCCTCGCGCAGGTAAGGCTGATCGAAGTGACTGGTGTAGTAGTGAAAGTATGCATGAGATACATCTTCTTCATGTTTCGCCGTCCACCCTGCGTTCTTACGGTTCTCCTTACCGCTCATCGCAAGCCACTGCTTCAGAAGAGGGATTTCCTTCCATATCCTGTCTGCGTAAATTTGGTCGCCAAGTCCAAGCTGGGTGTGAAAGCCGCCGCATTCCACATGTTTCTGCATGATATCCTTCCACATGTAACCAATGCCGCCGAGTCTAGAGCGTTCACTGGCATTGACATTCAAGGAAAAGTCGTTCCCTGAGGTTGCAATGAATCGCCAATTAGTCTCGTGGCGACCGGCGACGAGGAACTCATATCGTGTGCAGCCTAGATGAGATGTGATCGCGTAGGTCCATTTGGCACCGGCATCTTCCTCCATCTGTAAGTCTACATCGTACCGATAGAATGTAAATCGCTGGTGCACTGATATTGCATTAGCTTTGAGCTGTCGAGGATTTGGCGAAAGATCAACACTTTGATGTATGTGGATTGTTGGTGGTTGAGGAGCGTCCGTGATCAGTAGAATCGAACCGAGCCACAAGCCCCTTTCTAGGTCCATGTTGGTGTATCTAAGGTATGGCCCAAAGTAGACGCCATTGGTTGGAGCCACCTTGTAAATATCTACCCCAGCGGCTGGGGGAGGTCCTGTGAAACCTGCTACAGTCGGCGTGGCGGACTGCATACTCATCATACTTTCTGCATATCCAGGCGTGGACGGCTGGAAGCCTGGCGACGCCATCGGCTTGCTGAAAGCACTCAATCCAGGGGATGCCAAAGGATGACCTCCTCCATATGTGCTTAAAGTTGGGGATAGGGGTTCGTTCAGGTTTAATGGTGTGGGCCCTTTGGGAAACTCCCATTGCGTCGATTGTGTGGGCAGGTGAATGTAATAGTATTGACCCGAATTCTGGTCGAGATGAGCGATCCAGCCTTCGGGAAGCGGAGGCGGTGAAGCCGGTCCAGGGCCCGGCGGCACTGAAGTCGATGTTTTCGCATACTGTTGGATTGGAGCTTGAGAACTGCTAGGACCAGGTTGCAGAAGGGACGGATCGCTTGGATGTCTGGTGTCGTTTGCGAAGGCTGGATGACCTTGATTCGCAATGTTCGCTTCCCCTCCTGCAGTTGTAGATGGAGCTACAACTGCTGGCGTGCCATGGCCATGCTTATCATTTGGATACCCTTGCGCCGTTGTTGCCGCTGAACCTGCAGGCGTGTACGCAGGTGGAGGAGAAGCCGATACATGTATCCGTTGAAAGTCCTGCTCCAATGCGTTTGGCGCCGGACCATTTCCCGTATGCTCTGAAGGCGAAGTGACTCGCCCCAGAGGGGTTGGTGCGTGTACAACCGGTGGTGGCGACCCTGCTTGGGTTGGACCTTGGTATACAGTAGGGGGCCCGTGTGGTTGGCTACCTGGTTGCTCCGTCGGCGTCCAGGGTCTTTGCATGGATTCGCTTTGCGGTTGGGCTGCTGGACTTGGTCTCCTGGCTTGTTGAGCACTGTACTGCTGAGCTCTCTGAGCAGCTGCGGCATTCTGGGCTTGAAGGTTGGTCAGGGTCGAGGTCCCAGAAATACCTGCGGCTGCATAACGCGCCTCGATACCTCCGCCAGGCTGCTCTCCTGGTGCTACTATAGGGCTTTCTGGAGGAGGGGGGGAGCCGCGTTGGGCACGTGTGGTCGAGGTCGAGGCGGTCGAGCTAAGGCGGTTCACGGAACCCGGGTTTGGAACTCGTAATTCACCTGCTGGAGTAGGTGCTGCCGAAGAATTCTCCCCTGGAGGCGGCCAATATTGTTGGTAGTACTCGGGATAAGGGTTGTTCTCTGCAGGTGCTGGCTTCTTGGGCTCCGGGCCTCCATGACCATCTCTTTGAGGTAGGCGTTGGAACAGGCCTTCCTTGTCGGGCGCCTCGGGTCCTGGCGAATCTGGCAGAGGTTTGGGTATGTTGCCTCTCCGCTCGGCTAACCTCGATGTTGGCTGCGGGCCTTCTCGCCCTTCCCGCGGTCGAAGTGCGGCTGGGTATTCGGTTCTGCCATGCTTCCTTGCGTCTGCCGAGCCTGGGTATCCGATTGGGGGCGGTGACGAGGTAGGGGCGGGTGAAGGTCTGCTTTGGCCTATGGTGGTGGTGCGATCTGAAAAGCCCACTTGCGGAGCTCGGCCATTGGTAGTCGGCTTGATGCGGTCGCGGTCATCTGGATATGGTAATGGGGCTGGGGAGCTGGATGCGCCCGGCGGCAGAGAGAAATTGGGTGGATGGTCGTATTCAGGTGAGCGAGAGTCTCGTTTGTTGATTCTCAAGGGCTCGACGGTAGGGGAGTCTGAGTTGGAAGGCCGCTGGAGGAACATCTCCTCGTCCGGTTTGCCATGACGCTTTCCCGAGTTCATGGTGCCTGGGAGGACACGGCAAGGGCCAGGCTGGATCTTCAGCAAAGGGATAAAAGCGCTTTATTCGTCATTCATGTGGATTATGCAACGCTCGAGGCGGATAACGTGTGGCCTGCCGCTGCGTCAGATACAGTGGGAGAGTCGTTTGGAACAACGAATAGGATTCGGTAGAGGTTTCACAAACAGCTGTAGATCATTGATGAGGTCAAGGCGGACGCTACAACATACACATGCTTCATTGTCAGGGTAGCCGCTGAATCGGTCTGGTCGTTTCAAGCAACAGCGTAAGCGCCCAGCTTTCTCCTGTCAGGCTGAGAAGTCTCCGGTGCACTTTACAAGGGCTCACACAAAGCAGTTTGCTCTTCTCGCACTCTCCCGGCTTTCCAGCGATCAATGCATGGATGCGGTGTCAATCACTCGATCGCCGGAGTAGACCAAAATGCGCGTCCTCGTAGTTACGCCGAGTGAAATGCTTATAGGATTTCGTATATTCGATGTCGAAGTCTCGAAGACTCTACTTAGGACAGTCTTACCCTTTAGGGTTCAGTGGCTTGGCAATTCTTTCATCACAACATCTTCCGCAGAGTACGCTCGTACGAGGATATAATTTGATCAAATGCATACTCTACCATCGCAACCCATTGCAATATAGATCTTGACCCGAGGATATCTCCTCCGCGAGCAACTTGATGCAAGGGGCGCTCAGCCCGTAACCCATGCTGTGTTACAAGTGAATACGGAAACCACTATCCGTACTCTGTACAAGAAGCAGGAACAACCTAATTGACCACACCTGTTCGCAACTGCCCGATAATGTAACACGTCAGTATTATATAAGGGAAGTCTGATCGTCTCCATCCTATCTTGCAATCATCTCCAGCATTGCACACACATCTACGCTCTGCTCCTCCACACATCCAATACCGTAAGCATCGTCTATCTGTACGCCCCCATTATATGCACAATGGCAATCCCTTCGAATCTGTTACGCCTGGTACCCTTACAGCTTGCGGAACTACCCTCTCATCCAGCTCTTAAGCTTTCCGTGCACCAGAAAGGAGGTAGAGGAATGAGCCCTGCAGGTGGAACCCAGCTTCAGAGCCCCGAGCCTCAGAAAAATACGCTCAATGCGTCTGAACCCGACAATCCCGATGCCGACCAATGTCCGCCCATGCTGCCTTTCATTAAAGCAATCCTCGATGCCGCCGTCGTTTTCATCGACGACACGCTGCCAATAACCTTCGAACCTCACTCCAACAAATCATCCACGCCGGCCAAGACCAGGGTTGAGCTTCTTCAACGCAATATTTCTGCAAAGGAGCTGTCCAAGGTTGACTGGCAGGGCTCCAAGATCCCGCGCCATCCACCTGATAACGTTGCGAGCGAGGCATGGTTTGCACGAAGAAGCCGTCACGCAAATCAGCAAGCCAAAGGTACCGCAAACTTCTCCGAATTCGACTATGGCTTGCGAATCGACCACTGCCAACACGAGGGTGACTATACCCCAGAGGTTTATGACACGTTCAAAGTACTCGAATGGAAAATTCCAGACGCCCTAGCTAAGGTAGAATCAGATTTTGCTGATTATCAAGACATAACCATGAGCAGTACGTACCACCCCATCGTCCATGTCTTCTTATCCACTTCAAGGAATTTCGCTTGGAGCATGATCGGTCCAGCTATTCGTTGCTTGGTTGGCTCATAGCCCTCTGTTGCTGACGCCGTCATCGAGAGCGTGTTGAGCTGACGTTCGGGCACAACCAGTTTTCGAAATGTGTCATAAGCTGCCGTTCCCCTTGTCGACAAGAGTTTTCCCAGTCCTTGTCATCACAGCCACGACTGGAGAACAGGACTTTATCGTCGTCCAGCTGCCCGTGGAGATAGGCACCATCCAGGAAGCTTTCTACAGCAATGGCCGTAACCTTACAGAAGGGAGCAGTGCCTTGAAGCGAAAGAAGCCGATCATGGGGTTCGCCAGCCGCCTCTACTAACTTCCTGTGCTTGCTCTTGTTGCTGATTGAGCGTCAGCAAATATACGAGTATTGAACGGTGTGTCCTACGACCAATCAGCAACGAGATCGAGTGGACGATGGCTACCACGAGCGACGCAAAAGGTTGGCTTCCCATGTGGATGCAGAAAATGGGAATTCCCGGGGCCATTGCCAAAGACGTGGACTTTCTTATGGATTGGATCCGTGAGAAGAGGAAGGCAGGACCACTTGAAGGGGGAGCATGATTCGAGCAATTCTTCGCTTCTGGTGTCTTCATTATCTGTGAGCGTCCGACGGATTCCTGACAGAATCGTTGACGCTGATGAAATGGATGTACAGTCACAAGGCGATCGAACGCTGGCACGGCCAGTTCAACTAGTTTCTTGCAGACAATCTAATGATATGGCATAGCTACCGCAGTGTGCACTGTAGTTTGTTCCTTGGCCTGATGCTTGGCAACCCAGCTTGTCCGCTTTCCACTCAGGTGCCTATAGCGGATCCTAAGATAACCCAAGGGGCAGCGGTCGCGGGACAAACAACTTGATAGCCTAATCTTGAAGGTATTGTAGGCCAGTGACATAAAGTGGGAGACTACGTTCAATGAACGTAGGATACCGTACACGTCCGACACACTCAAATATTTCACTCGCCAACATCTTGAAAGGACGGAATTGCCTGGGTTTCGTTGTAGCAGCCTTGCACGCAAGTGAGGAAGATCGTCTCGAAGAAGTTGAAGCAGAAGCGAGATGGTGCGCGAAAGGGGTTGCTTCATGCTGTTGGGAGCCTTGATAATCTCTTGATATGTAGATACGAAGAAGAATCGAATTTGTTAACTCTTAGCCTTGCGCAACTCCTCCAGCTTCCGTTTCCTTCGTACTTGCACTTTTCTTCGCTCTCCTCCATCGACTTTCTCCCCCCGTCTCTGTTCCCACATACCTTCTTGCACCTTGACGGTTGCAATGCTTCCGCCCGTTCCCTTCACCGGCTCTATAAACGGGCCGACGATGGTGTGCGCACCCTGAACCTTGAGACCGTTGACTGGCTTCAAGGCCCGAAGTTTCGGTTCGTTGACCGGTACGTCTGGAGGTACATTGACAATGAGCTTCTTCGTCGCATCCGGTCCGGCCAGCGTCCTTGATGACCGATCTGCTGGCACTTCGATTACCCGCACATGAGCGACTGAGTTCTTGACCTCCTTCAGGTCCCCGCCGATACCGTATTCCCCTTTTCTGAATTTGTCCCTCCACCAGAGAAGATAGCGCCGCGTTCTTGCTGGTTCGACCCCAAGCTTACGAAGCTGCATGGATTTCAGCGAGAATAGAGACTCCCATGTAGGGATTTTAGCGGCATGCTGTGAGAGATTGCGGCCGATGAGCGAGAGGAAGGTTTTAGTGTTGGGAACGAAAGGGGTCGGTGAGGGTATTTGGCTTGGTGACGTCTGCTGGTGAAGCTGGCGGACAGTGGTGTGAGATCTGAGGATGCAGGAGAGGAGCGAGGACGGTAGCCTGTGAGTTCCTATAGAAGATGGTTTCATATCGGAGAATAGGAATGGGGGACTACTGAGGTATGACAAGCCAGAGATGAAATGAGGCATAGCCGACGGTCAAGACCCCTAAGCTCGCTGGGCTCGCTTAGAGGGCCTCGGCTCAACGGACCAATCAGCTTAAAGGACCTTTTCTTTATAATTATACCTCCTGATTTTAAACCTCTATAATATTATATCTAAAGCTATTAAAGTCTACTATATATTAGAAAGATGTTATAAAGAAATAGTTAAAACTTCCTATAATAATAAATTCGACGATACCGTTAAATACGCCCGCTATTATTATATTAAAGCTAAAATTCTATAGTAATATATCGCCGGAGATAATTTTAAATCTACGAGAAATTCTACTAATAAACGTTTAATTAATATTTAACTAAATATTTTAATATATTATATTAAACGCTTCGATAATATTAACTAGTTACCGAATTTCTAGTTCGTCGAAAGCGCTACTAATTATATTCTATATCGCGATAACTAGTCAGTTTCTTTTATTAGTAAATATTGATTTTTATAATTTATAAAACGTTATTTAAAATTTTATCCGATTATTTAACGCTTTTTTAATATTAATAGAAAGAATACTATTTATATTAAAATATTAAAAAAATATTTCGGTAAACTTTAGATAAAGATTTAAAAATACGATATTATATCTAATAATATATAAAATATAGATGAAATTAACTTTTAAATTAATTATATACGTTTTTATATAATTGTTATATTTAATTAAAATGAAAAAAAAAAAAATATTATTATCGATTTATATAATCGCGACTATTATACTTCGGTAAAAATAATTAAATTAATAGTTTTTCTATAATTTAAATTTTATTTTAATTTCTTTTTCTAATATTATCGATAAAATTATTTTTTTTCTATTTATTTTAAAGATTTAATATATTATATATAAATAGAATATAGAAAACGATTTTAATAATAGTATATTTTCTTAAATATTCGACTATAAAATATAATAACGATAATTTTATACTAGATTAGCTATACTATTTTATTAAAAATATTAAAAAAAAAAATCGATAAATATTAACTATTTATTATCGATAGCTTTAACTTTTATATTATTCTAGAGTTTTTTAATTTAGCCGACGAATATAATATTAAATTATTTAAATTATCTATTTATTTTATATATTTTATATTTAGTTAATTTGTTTTGATTTTGGTGCCCGGTAAACCAATGGTTCGGTGAGCAAATCAAGCGTTGGTATACCAATATTAAATATACGGTAACAGAATTTATATTCTAGTTTAGTTAATATAAATAACGGTTCTTTCTATAGAATTTTAATTTATATTTACTTAATAATATAATATATCCTTCTACCGATAATTTAATATAGAAATTTTTATAGATAAGTATATCTCGTAGTTATCGCTTTTTCTTCTTCTTTTTTTACCAGTAATATAAGCCCTTCGTAAATACTATAATTTACTAAAACCCTTTACGTACGTATATATTCCCGTAATAGCTATACTATAGCTAAACTAGACGATAGTACCTTTTTATATCCGTAATAACTATATCTACCTTCGAAGACGTCGACTACTTTATTATAGCCAGAATAACCTATTTTAATTTCGATAAAAATCTTCTTTTTACCGCCCTTAAAACGCGCTATCCGACCTCCCTACCGCCCTTTAATCTAATTAACCGGGTAAAGCTTCTAGCCGTAGTAGCTAGCGTACTAGCTAGCGACCCTATAGCTAGCGACCGTCTTAAAGCTACGCAGGCTAAAAAGTACTTTAATAGTTTAGTAGAACGTTTAGATACGGGTTATATAATAAGTATAGACGAGACGACGACTATTCGTAATTACTTCGCAGTATAGTAGATAGATATAGCGGAAATATTAGAAGCTGATAATTATATATAACGTCGAGGAAGGGATAGTAAAAGATTCGTAATCGAATAAAGAAGGAAATAGTCAAATAGAAGTGATTGACGCTGTAAATCTTATCTGACGAACTTTGGCTGTGAAAATTTCTTTATACGTGAAATGCAACAATCGTTGCCGTATATAACGTTGATAAAATATACATGTATATATGAAAACTTAATATAACTTCAGATAGAAATCTTTTAGAGGGAATATATTTTATATAGCTATTAAATATAGAAATCTTTTAGTTATATAAAACGAATTACGATATTATTATTAAAAAAGTTATTTATAATAGTAATAGTAAATTTATCCGTCTAGAATTTTTTATAATTCTATAAAAATTTCGTAATAAAACTATAACGTCCCTGTATATCAGAAAGCGTTACGTTCGAGTCTAGCTACAGCCGTAGACGTAGTCCGAACTACTAAATAGTAAGGGAGTTCTAGTATAAATTATTATAATTAATCCTATATAGCTATAGAGATATAGTTATAATATTATAAAATATCTTTATTATAAAGTAATTAAAAAGAGAATAGTAGAGACGTATTTAATAATTATATTAACGACTAATAAAAGA
>SAUG01000189.1:0-52928 GCA_011316305.1 Rusavskia elegans
TCTTTAGTAAATAAAAGTATTTTATTACCTATTATTACGTTTTAGATAAACGTAAAAGTAATCTTATCGTTTAGAAGTAACGCGTACTTTCTAGATTTAATAAATTTAATAATCCGGTTATATTTTACTCCTTTATTAGTTTTATACTAGCCGTATAAAAGATATCTATTAAATTAATATCTAGTTTTAGTTTAGATAATCTAGATTAATTTTTAAGAGATTTTAACTTTTTTTAATCTATAGAAAGTATAGAATTCTAAAAAAAGTCTAATAAAAAGCTCTTTCGCTACTATTTTTATATACTTCGTATTATATATCTATATTATAAGTTATTTCCGGTTCCTTTAATAATTTTACTAAATCTTATTTCTTAGTAACTATTTCGTCCTATAACGATAAAGACGGGTACTAATCGAATTCTTTATTTTTAGGTTAGATACTAAATACTAGATCCGGCGTTTCTCTAGTCTAGTCTACTTGGTTTAGTTTATAATATTCGATTTTATTTATAGTTTTAACTATACTTTAGTATATTTTTCTAATATAGTTTATCTAAAGCTATTAAATTATTTTTCTATTTTTATTATATTTTCTAGTAAATTATTAAAGGAGGTAATAGTATTTCTTTTAAATTTTTATTTCCTAAACTTTTTCGTTTTCTTTAAATTTAGTATTTAAGTCTTTAATATTTTTATAGTTTGTTATTAAAGCTTCGTCTACTTTTTTATATAAAAAGTTTTTATAGGCTAGGAGATATATTATCTATAGTTCTATTTTTTTACCGATAATATTTTTTTCTATTAGTTTTTTTAAAATCGATTTTTTCTATTTATTTCCTAAAATAATATAGTTTCTCCTACTTTCGATTATAGTAAAATTTATTAATCTAATTAATCCGTACTTTATTTTAACTTCGATATCGAAGATTCTATTATCTTTTATTATTTATCTATAGAAGTATCGTTTAATTTTATTATAGAATCCTTTAATAACTTTATTATCTTCCTTTCTATTTATAAAAGCTATTATTTATTAACTTCCGATTTTACTTTAAGCGCTGCTATAAAAGGTTTTTTAGTTTTATATAGTTTAAAATCGAATATTAGTTTTATTTTTTATACTTTTTTTAGTTCTTTAGAATACTATTCTATTCCTTCCTTATCCGATAGATAAAAAGGGTAGTTATTATTATAATAGGCTAACTAGCTTTTTATTATATATTTATTAAGTAATTCCTCTATTATATTAAAAAAATATTCGGTTACTTTAATTACTTCTTTAGTTAGATAATTTTTTTTAAGATATCCTATTTTACTATATAAATAATAACCTTTAGTTCGCGATTCTCTAATTTTAGTAGTATCGAGTTTTATCGGATTTCTTCTAGGCTTTCTTTTAGCGGATCCTATTTTATTAAACGTTTATTTATCTAAATATATTTCGTATTATCTAGTATCGATTTTTATTATAAATTTAATAAAATCTACTAGCGAATCTAGTTCTTTAATTACTACTATAGCTTTTTTAATTTTTATCTAAAATCTTTTATAGAAGTAGGCTTTTAGAATTAAGTCTTCCTAGTCTATTTTATAAACTAATATTCTAAACTAAGTAGCGTAGGTAGCTATTAATTTCTACTACTTTAAAACTATTAGTCTCCTACTTATTTCTCTATCTCTATTATTATTTCTAAAGGCTTCTTTTATAGTCGTAATAAGATTGCCGAAGGTATAGAAGATCTATAATATTTTATCTTTTTTTTATTCTTTAAAATTATTAAGATAATTTTCTACTCGAAGCTATATCTAATTAAGGATAGCCTTTATTAAATTTAATATTATAAATAGAATCTTAACTATTTTATTCGGAAACTAGTTTATATATATTACGAAGTAGATATTTATCTAAATAATCTATAGTTTTAAGAATCCTTTATCTCCTTTATAGATATTTAGCGTTACTATTTTAATAGTATCGCTTCGATCTATAGGTCGGGATAATAAGACTAATATAGTAAGTTATTAAAATATAACGTCCCTATATATTAGAGGGCGTTACGTTCGAGCCTAACTATAGCCGTAGATATAGTCCGAGCTATTAAATAGTAAAGGAATTTTAGTATAAATTATCGTAACGAATTCTATATAGCTATAGAGGTATAGTTATAATATTACGAGGTATCTTTATTATATAATAATTAAAAAGAAAATAGTAGAAACGTATTTAATAATTATATTAATAACTAATAAAAGAATCTATCTATAGGAATAACTAGCGATATATATAATAAAAATAGCTATAAAAGCCGATAGATAACTATCTATTAAAAGTCCTTTTAAAAGGAACGGCTATAGCGGCTATACGCGGCGATAGATAATTAGATTCGCTTGCCTAGCCAATCCTTCCAGAGAACCTCTATAGAGTCGTGGACGTAATATAACTGCGAGGTATACTTATCTGTAAAAATTTCTACGTTAGTTAAAATATTAGTAAAAGGATACGTTATATTGCTAAGCAAATTTAAATTAAAATTCTATAGAACCGTTATTTACGTTATTTGAACTGGGTTATAAATTCTGCTACCGTGTATTCAATGCCGGTATACTAACGCTTGATTTGCTTACCGAACCACTGGTTTACTGGGCACTAAAGCCAAAACAAATAACTAAATTCTATACTAATTTTCAATACTTTTTCTACGGGATTATAATCTATAAATTTTAATAGTAGCCCGTAGAAAAATCTATAAATAGTGTTTTCAATCGAAAACTCTACTAAAAGGCTAACGTTTAAACAAGTATTCTATTTCGTTATAAAACGCGAAAGAATTACTAAATAAATATAAAATTGTTAAAATTCTATCAATAACTATTGAAAATTTTTAAACTTTTATTTTTCAAAGTATATTATCTTATCAAATAAATTGCTTTCTATTTAATTTTTGTCGGAATAAATTGGAATTGAATTAGATTATTTGTGCTTTTTGGCTTTGGGTTGAATTTAAATTGGATTAATCTAAAACTCGAAACTCGTATAAAAAAAACGGTTGGTACTCGCGGTATTATATCTCTACGCTAGATTTATTAAATTAATGAACATTTTATATTAGAATATCAGATTTATAGCTAGCGTCTAGGCCTTACGCGTCGGAATGGATTGAGTTTTTTTGTTTTAGAGAAACTTTGATATTAAAAATAACTATTTATAATCTTTTTATTCTAATTATAAACAAATCAAAACGGTAGCTATAGATCTAATATTTTGATATAGGGCGGATATAGATAGATTACGGCTAGTATACTAATATAATACCGCTAGTACTTTTCGTCGGAATAGATTGGATTTAAATTGGATTTTTTGTAATTTTTAGCTTTAGGTTAAATTGGGTTAGATTAAATCCGAAACCCTAAATCGGTATTAAAAAAAAACCGCTAGCGCTAGCGAAAATATAATAATACGCTAGCTATTTAAGCTGATAACTGTTTTATAATAAAATATTAGATCTATAGCTAGCGTTTTGGTATTATAATAATTTAAATAAAAAAACTTCGAAAATTTATTTTAGATATAAGATTTTCTCTATATCTAAAAAATCCAACCCATTTCGACGCGTAGCTAGTACTAACGGTTTTCTTTTAATATTGATTTCGGGTTTTAGATATCATCCAACCCAATCCAATCCAATCTAGAACCAAAATTTATAAAATATCTAACGTTATCCCAATCCATTCCGACGAGGATAAAGAATTATATAAAAGCAAAACATTTAAAGAAATTTCTTTCAAATCTGATTAAGCGGTTAAATATCATTGATATATATAAAAAAAAAAGTTAATAAACGTCGATTTGATTTACAAAAAAACGGAAATAATTAATTAATTATTTTCAATAAATTGATCGATATTTAATTTTTGTTATATTATTATATATAAACGTCTTGAAATAAATTAATATAAATCTTGTTTTATATATATTGGTTTGAATTTTTTCAAATATATACTTTTATATTATAATTCTTTTCTTTAGACGGTAAAGGTTTTTATCAAGTGACATCTTCAACAAATATTTAAAAACGTATTTTTATTTATCAACGTAATTTTTTTTCGTTTCGATTATATAAAATAAATTTTTGATTTTAATTTATATTCTATAGTAAACGGAAACTTCTGCTCTATAAAATCGTAGCTTATATAATAATTTATATATAAAATCTACTAAAATGAATCTATTATAATAAAATAATATTTAAAGCAAATTTTATTAAAATGTTTTAAAATTTGTTTTTTCGGATGAAAATTACTACAAATAATATTAGTTACTAATCAATTATATCACTTGTTTATATATATAGTATTCGTTATCAAAATAAATATATATTCAATTAAAATTAGATTATTAATTATTATAAAAAACTTTCGTTATTATTAATTACAATTATTATTACAAAATAAACGAGATTTATAACAGCGCTAGAATTTAATTAAAAAAACATAAATTCGCGATAATTTATCTATAAGATTTTTTTACTTGCAGTAATTATTATTACAGAAAATAATCAAAAATAATATCTTTAACAAATATTGAAAAAACGTTTGAATATTTAAATATTAAAAGTAAAACTTATATATTTAAGTTTTTCTCAATTGTAATAAAAGCTATAACAATATTCAACGGTTCAAAATTATTAACTGAATTTTTATTAATTAATTATCTTTAACTAATCAAATTCTTTAAATAATTAATTGAAATCGGGAAAGATTATATAATATACAAGATCTTTAACGTTTATAGATTCGGTATTACTTATATGATAATACCAATATAAGGAAAACCTATTTATTATCGTATAGCACCTCGAAAACTGTTTTATAATAAAGTTAATATTAAAAAAAATAAATTCTTTAATAATCTTTGTAGACTGGCCGGTTCGGATCGGGTTTCTATCTAATTGTCGGGTACCCGACCCGATTTTAGTAATCTGATCCGGATCCGACTCGGATTTTAATAGATCGAATCCGGATCGGATTATTTAGTAATCTAATTCGGATCCGATATGATTATATAATATATTTAATTTATTATTATTTTTATAATTAAATAGATATAATCTTTTTAGATAATATATTTCGTTTTATTATTGCTTTTCTAGCTAGCGTAGCTAATTAATTAAATTTTTTTTAGTAAATTTATATAAATATTATACTTGTTTTATACTTTTATACTAGAATTTAATACTAAAATCTAGTTTTAGTAAATCGGATCGGATTATAATTTAGAATCCGAAATCTAGTTAGATTAGATTATATTTTAGTCTAATACGATTCGGGTCGGGTCGGATTAATTAATCCGATTTTAAAATCCGATCCGACGGCTAGTCTACTCGTATATATACTATAATATCTAAACGGATAATAGTTTTAAAAAAAAGGAAGTAATAAAAGTATTTATCTATACTATAAACTTTATCTAACTAAATAAATTCTAGTATATAAAGAACATTTATAATAATTATTACTGTATACTACGTTAGTAATATATAATTATAAATAACTTAAAAGTTTCTTTAAAAAAATAAATTTATTATCTAATCTAATTTTATTTTATTTTATTTCAGTTTATTTAATTATACTTTTGACTCTATTAAATAGATTTGATCTGAACTAGACTGGTTGTCGGGGCGGGTTTTAAATTCGGATTTATATTTCGGGTTCGAACCGAATCGGTTCCGGGTTAAATCCGAATTTCTAGATTCGATCTACTGAAACTACTGAAATCTAGTATAAAAGTATTATTCTAATATAAAAATAATATCTATCTATTAAAAATTAATTTAATTAAAGAAAATATATTACCTTTATATATTATTTATAGATAAAATTAAATAATTATTTATTCATTATATTAATTATTGTATTATACTATAATAATTAAAGTTTTATACTATATATATAAAGTTTAGCGGGTCGGATCGGATTTCTATTAGTTTCTACTTTATAATCCGATTAGATTCTCGGTTCTAACTTTGGAAACCGACCTATACCGTTTAGCAGGTCGGGTTAAACCGACTCGTTAAAACTCGGATTAGGTTTTCGAAGTACCGACGGGAATCTGGACCGAAGTAGCCAATCTAATCTGGACGAAAAGTAATATATCCAAGCTTGGATTAAATTTAATACGAAAAAAACCGTTTATTAAAAAAATCTAATTAAATTTATTAAATTTCGTCTAATTCAACGGTCAGTTTAGTTTTAATAAAATTATCGATTATATTTAATATCAGCGGTAAAATTAGAGTTAAATATTACATCATTTATTTTTTACTGAGAAATTCTATTGATTTTTTAAAACAATTAAAAATGAATTAAAATTCAATATAAATATTTTAATCGAATGTGGTTTTAAGGTCGAAAATTCAACTAAATATATAATGAACTTGAACGATTTAAAACAAAATCAATAGTATAATTAAATAATATATTTATTGAAATTGTTATAAAAACGGCCGTTTATATCTCTAGTAATTAATATTTTGGAAGTAAAACGTCTAAAGTTTCTTTTAATAAACAAAATCGAAAAATTGAAAAATATAAACAATAATTAAACCATAAATTATATCTCGAAAGTTATATAAATACAAAATTTAAAGATTTATAATATAGTATTTTTCTTTTTGTCTCAAACTTTTTATTTCGTTTAACCCTTTTTTTAGGATAGATTTAAAGTACTTTCTTTCGTACGAGTTAAAATGTTTAAACGAATGTTCTTTATATTAACACTAAGATAGTTGTTATATATATAACTTCTAGACAATATATAAATGCCAAAACTTTTATCATATAATATATTTTAATATAATTAATCAAATCCCCGCTTTTATTATTCTAAATAGTTTCTGCCAGGATCAGATAAATGGAAGTAATTAAATTCTATACAACAACCATTATAAATAAAAGTAAAACTAACGGTTTATAATTATAATGAAATAAAAGAAATTTTTCGGTAAAAGAAATAAAAGAAATTAAAAAATAAATAACTTGTAAACTTTTAAAAGATAAATAGTAACCAAAAGAATTCAACCAAACGTTGATTAAAATATTATCAAATTGAATAATTGTATTTAAAGAAATTTTGATTTTATTGAATCAAAGAACTTAATATAATTCTTCAATTCAAAAATATATATAAGCGCTTTAAACGCGTAAATTATTTAAAATTTTAAGGAACGCTTTAAAAACAAATTTAAAAAGCCTCTAAAGAGAAATCCTTTGAAAAATGAAATAAAATAAAGAAATTTTATTAATAAATACATTAATTTTTTACAATCTATATCATTATCGTTTTTAATTTAATATATTAATCTATCGACCCTCCGTATATCTCTCTACTAGTTATCGATCCTCCGCGTACAATACTATAAATTCAATTTAAAAACTTCGATATTTCTGAATTTTATATAGTATTTAATTCGACGATTTAATTAAATGAATATTATATTCATCTTATATTATTTTGCTAAAGTTCTTTTTATTATTGAATATGTTATTGAATTATATAACGCTTGATCCACTATTACTATTAAAATACGTTAAACAAATAGTTAAAGTTAATAGTACTACATTTAATCAAAACTTTTAAATTTAAATTTTTACGCATTTTTTAAAATTACATTTGATTTCAAAAATTCTTTGATTTAACGTTAGTTTAATCGTATAACGTTCTAACTTTCTTTATTGTTTTTATTTAAAACAATTATTTTTCAAAAAGCTTTTAAATATTATTAGTAACATTAATTTAGATAACTAATTATTTTTTAACATTACAAAACCGCGCTTATAGTTATATTTATTTTCCAAGATATTATTGACTGATTACTTATATAAATAAAGAAAAAGAAATCTTTATAAAAGTTATATATTGTACTACTTTGAATATTACGAGAAGTCTTTTTTGAATATTTCCGTTAATTTTTGATTTATTATATTTATTTTTCGTAACTAAACTCTAACTGACCGTTTATCAATTAGTATAAAATCAATTAACGTTAGAACCTGTCGCAATTTTAATTATTAAAAAAAAAACTAAAATTGATTTATTTATTAAATAATTAATTTTTTCAATTTATAAAAGGTAAAATATATTCTTTTCACTAATTTTAGTTTTTTTCGATATCGTTTTCCATAATAAATCTGTTTTTTATTACATTATCTCGACTGTTAATTTTGAATTCTTTTTTAGTTTTTGTATAAAATTTTTATAATCAAAGAGATTTTTAGTTAATTATATTTTTAAAAGTATTTTTATTAAAAACTTTTTCTTCGACGATATAAAACTTTTAGAGTTTGATATCAGTGAAAGATTTAATTACTAACTATTGATAATTCTAAATTTCAATAATATCTACTATATCTTTGTTATTTATAAATTCAATCGCGAGTAGTCTGGCCGTTTTATCGGGTTTCGAACCCGGGTCGAAGAAACCGACCCGAGTTTCTAACCGTATTAGGAAGGAGACTAACTTTAACTAGTAATTTTAACGCGCTAGCCACGTTTATCGCGAAGTCGGGTCGCCACTTTGGACCGAAGTGGCCAGTCTAATCGCGAGTTTAAAAGTTAATTTATTTACAGTAGAACTATTAATATTTTTATCAGTATTTCGTTTTCTATTTAATTTAAACGAATTATAAATAATTTTTTCGACGCCGGAATTTTTTATATAATTTCGAAAGTATATTTTTAAAAAGAAATACGGGTAAAACTATTATATAAAAGTGAAAATATCATTATTCAATTAAGAAATTATATATAAAAAAAATCTTTTTTATAGTATTGATATACGCGTTAGTTTTATACTATTTAAATCGAATGACTATTTTTCGTTTGTAAAATCCGTTCACGAAATAAAATAAAAAAAGAATTTAGAATGTATAAAAGCAATTTATTTAAAATAACTAACGAAATAAAACTATTTTTCGAACTTTAAAAACTTCTATTCATCGAAAAACTATCGTATTCGTTTTTTCCGTATTCTTTCGATTAAAGTGGAATTTAAATTTAAATGATCCGCGAGTATATTTATTTTTTCCCTGGAGGTTTACTATTTAAATACTTTTACACTTTTTAATAATTATTATTTATATAGATAAAAAATAAACTTATTAATCAACTATTCGTAATACTATATTTTTTAGAATATTCGCTAAAATTAAACTATACGTCAGAATACTATACGGCAGGTTCGTTAAATTTAGAAGATCTCGCTTGTACTTTTTTAATGGAACGGAGTATGACCCGGAATATTTTTATACGTTGACCTCTAACCTAAAAAAGAAATCTCCTCCGTTATGCTCCAACAGGAGCGATCTGGGCCCCCATCGCCAACTCGCGGAATTCAGGTGACAGTTCCGCAAAGATATCGTAGTTGACGACCGCGGACCAGCTCTCCTCGAGCTTCTTCTTCATCCGTTCCGGGTCGCGACCGGTGGGGCCATATCTCCAATGATACATCTGACCCATCTGGCGCGAGTGGTGATGGATCCATCGTCCACGGTCCAATCGAGCGGCATTGTAGGTTTGAAGCGCATCTCGAAGTCCCTCTTTCAACGCCTCGCCGCTCAATGCCTTCTGCTGTACCGATTCCAAAAGCGTGCAGACAACCAACGCGTCTTCAACGCCAGTGCAAGCGCCGACTCCCAGATATGGAGTACTGGCGTGCGCGGCGTCACCGACGAGACATGCACGGCCTCCCGCATACGTCGGTGGAGGGTTTGCGTCCAGATCAAAGATTCCCCACTTGACGACCTTCTCCGGATAGAGCTTCCAGATGTCGGCGACCGGTAGACTCCAACCATCAAATAGCTTTTTAATCTCGGTTCGGTCGACCTGAACCGTCATTCTGTCGGGGTCGGGAAACTCGGGCTCTTCGTAAGCGAACACGGCGATATTGAGAAGTGTTCCGGACATGACCTGTAGCAGTTAGCAATCTTGAACCGAACAGGTGGGAGGAAGATGATCCACCAACCGGGTACACGAGCAGATCGGCGTCGGGGCCCAAGTGATTACACGCGCTCTTCGCGACCTTCTCGCCCAGAGCCTTGATGCCCACGTCAATGGGGACCATGGTGCGGTAGGTCACGGTGTGACTGAAGCCAGCACGGCTGGCTGGGTGGGCGGCGCCGAGGAGGACTTTACGCGTGACGGAGTGGATGCCATCGCATCCCAGCAAGACATCGGCCTCGGCGGTAGTGCCGTCATTGAAATGCAGGACGACCTTGCCGCTCTGCTCGTCGTCGACGTAGTTGAGAAGTTGCTTGCCAAAAACGGCCGCTCCCTCGGGCAACAAGTCTGCCATACCATTCAGAAACTGCGAGCGAACGCAGCCCCAGAAACTGAGATTGTTCGTTGGTGTGCGGAAAAGAAGCGATTTGGACTCGTCCTCGGCATCCTCTTTTGTCCGGGGGTGGTAACCGTTCCAGTAGGCGTTGCTTGTGCTGGCGTCTGTCTTCTGGCTGATGTTTGCAAGGAGCTCGACGAGAGCCGGATCGATTTGCTGCATCCATACTCGCGCGGCGCCGGTGAATGCGAATCCGGCGCTGACCTCATGCCAGGTTTGTGCTCGCTCGTAAATGATTGCGTTGATGCCGCGGCGTCGCAGACCAATGGCGGTCATCACGCCGATAATGCCACCGCCCACGACGGCGACGTTAAGGGGACGCGCAGAACCATTGCCATTGATATTTTTGCTTGCCATGGTAAGGATTTGAATGCTTTTGTGGTGGTTGACGCAAGTTTAGCGGACGTGAAAAGATCAGCTAGGACGAGGGTATATGTGCATAGAACAATTTTGGAGAAGAACGCGTAGAGGCGATACAATAGGCAAGATGCCACCCTAAAAAAATAGTTCATTCGCAATCATAAAGTATGAATAAATAAATATTTCATGGGACGGATAATTCTAGAGGCGGGGAGGCCTACTAACAACGCGCGTGGCTAACCCCCTGATTCCTGACGCCGGACTTACTATCCCTCTGGACCTGCTCAACCACCACTGTGCTCCCATCAGACCGAGTACCGCTGCCTTTCCCATTCACTGGGTCCAGGAGCCATGGACGTGCACAGCCCCAACAGGATCGCCGCCACTTGCTCCACGGAGTTGCATTCGAAGTGGAAGACCCCAAACTTATGTCCAGCTGGTCCACGATGAAGGTACTCTGCGCGACCGCGTATAGTTTCTGCGAGTCATGTACAACGTTGCATAGGGCTCCCATATACTCGGTGCCTTATGGGCGGGCTATCCACTTGCCACGTGCCCGTTAACGCAGGGACCCTGGAGCCAATACTGACTAAGTATACTCCGTCCCAGACCGCCAAGTCGCTTACCTTAAGTCCAGGAGATCCCGAATAAGCATTCGGGGTTTTGTTCAAGCAATCGAATCGAAGCGCTTATTTTTTTCTTTACACCCGCCTTGTCCGCGTCTATTATGTTCCGTTTCATCTGGGCACGGCGGCCGTTTCCCTGCACAAGAGTTGTTGCGGTCAGATAACAAGGCTCCAATGATGACTATATACATGGATAAAAAAGATAATTCCAAGATGTCATTCCCTTTATCTAACAAGAACAGACGAGGCCTTGATTTATCTCCGCTGCAGAAATTCTGACCAATACACATTCATGTCCTTTTCTGTGATTGCTCCTCTTTTCACCCATTTTACTAGAAACATATAAACCCGCGCGACTGAACGTTCAATCGTTCAAAGGATATTGTTTCTCGGGTTTTAAACTAAGTCGCCCCCTTCTCATCGCGTTATAGACAGACGCCACATCCAATAACGATGATGTCATCTACTCAGTCTCCTTCCATATCAGCCGTCCGGGATGCGACGAGCTTTATTTTCGGAGGACACATCGGACCACAGAGCAAGAAGTCACTGGAGAAACGAGTGCGGCAGATAGTCGAAGGACCAAATGGGGACTGGATCTTTGAAACGATTGCCGGCTTGCCACGGTACTGGGACGCCATCACACAGAAGATGCCCGAAGTCAGTCGTTCAATGGAAGGTCCTCGTCTCCTGGCCGAACTGGAGTCGTGGTTTCGAAATGGTCCGGAATCTGTCACGACACTAGCTCCAGACGCTGAGATTCCAGACCTGTGGATCGGAGTTCTCATGGTTGCTATCCAGCTGGATCAGTACTGGCGTTATCTCGAGTGTCGATTCATTGGGACTGAAATCGACGATCTACAAGCAGAGCTGGTGAAACAGCAACAGCAGCGACAGGCTGAGGGAAGTAACAAGGTCGAAACGGTGGGGTTCTGCGCGGGTATGATTGCCGCCGTCGCCGTCGCCAGCTCCCACAATGAAGAAGAATTTCGAAAGTACGGTGCCACGGCGATACGCGTCGCAGCGTTGATGGCCGCCCTGGTCGGTGCCACCGAGGAATGGACTAAAAAGGCAGGCAAAGGCGGATCTGTCTCCTTGGCCGTCGCGTGGAGGACCGCCAAGCAAGGCGATGATATGACGCGCATCGTCTCGAAACTGTCTCCGGACGCCTACGTCTCTGTTCTTTTCGACGTGTCTCGTGTCACCGTCACGGCGTCGGAGCGAATCGCGCCAAAAGTCGTCCGGCAGCTTCGGGCAGCTGGCGTCACCGCCATCCCTCTCGCGTTCAAGGGTCAGCTCCACACTCCTACAGAAGAGCGGGCACGCTTCACCGAAGCGCTCGTCGAAGTTTGCCACTCAATTCCTGAGCTGCAATTCCCGAACGCTGCCCAGCTGGCTTTGCCGACTTATCTGGACCATCCCGAGGGGAACCAAGTCTCTGGCGATGAAGTCGACTTGGTCGCCATGGTCTTGCGCTCTATCTTGGCGAATCAATTGAATTGGAGCAGCACCGTCTTAAAGCTCGTATCGAACAAGAAAAACATCTCTCTCATTGCCTTTGGACTCGATCGTCCTCTGCCACCTACCATTCTGCGCACTTTCGGTTCAAATCAAGTCTACTTCGAAGACGTCGAGGAGCCTCGACAACTTCAAGACCAAGACAAAGTAAAGGAATCGGAAACTGTCGAACCCATCGAGGTCGCCCATCCAAGCGCTCCCATGGCTACGCCGGAAGAAAATCTCGAAGACATCATTGCTGTTGTCGCCATGTCTCTCAAGGTCGCGGGTGGGCAAGATCTCGAAGAATTTGAGCAGATGCTCAAGACTGGAGAGTCGCAGCACCAAGTCATCACTCGCGAGCGTATGACTCCGGACATGTTATTCCGCGACAATACGGACTCGGAGAGAACATGGTACGGCAATTTTATGCGCGATGCCGATGCTTTCGATCACAAATTCTTCAAGAAGAGCCCGCGTGAGTCCATGGCCATCGACCCGCAGGGCCGCCTTTCGCTCGAGGCCGCCTACCAGACCCTCGAACAGGCTGGCTACTTCCGTGAGATGGCTACGACTAGCCCATCTGAACATGAAAGACGGAAACATGTCGGGGTCTATGTCGGTCTCTGCTCCTACGAGTACGACGTCAACATTCATTGTCACCCGACCAGCGCCTTCACAGGTACTGGAGAGTTAAGGAGTTTTATTCCTGGCCGATTATCGCACTATTTCGGATGGACCGGTCCTTCGCTGACCTTTGATACGGCGTGTTCGTCATCGACTACCGCTCTTCATTGGGCTTGCCGCGACCTGCTGTCCGGCGAAGTCCCTGCGGCCTTGTGCGGTGGAGTCAATGTCCTGACCAACCTACAATGGACACAGAACCTGGCTGCGGGCAGCTTCATCAGTCCTACTGGACAATGCAAACCTTTCGACTCTGCTGCTGACGGTTACTGCCGCGGGGATGGCATCGCCTACGTCTTTCTAAAAAAGCTCTCCACCGCTTTAGCAGATGGTAATAACGTTTTGGGCACCATTCGGGCGACAGGTATTAACCAGAACCTTAACACGACTCCTTTATTTGTCCCCAACGTGCCCTCACTATCGACGCTCTTCAACCAGGTGATCAGCAAGGCGCGTATTAACCCGCGTGACATCGGGCTTGTGGAATGCCATGGCACTGGAACACCCGTAGGCGATCCTGCCGAGTGGGAAAGTATCCGCAAGGCTGTGGCGGGTCCTTTACGCGACACGGTCTTGCCTATTGGCTCGGCCAAGGGTCACGTCGGGCATACTGAAGGCGCCTCTGGGCTTGTTTCCCTGATCAAGGTGCTTTTGATGATGAAAGGCAACTTTATCCCTCCACAGGCTAGTTTCAAGAGCATGAACCCCCATATCCACGCCCAGCCGACCGACCACATGGAAGTGGTGACCGCGTTACGATCGTGGCCAGGGGACCGCAAGCTGGCTCTGCTCAATAACTACGGTGCATGTGGCTCTAACTCGAGTGTGGTGGTCGCTCACTCGGCACACAAGAAGTCCGCATCCTTTTTGGCCAAGGCTTCCGCTCGATTGCCGTTCTGGATCTCAGGACTCGACGCCCGCAGTATCGCCGCATATACCACCGCACTGGCCCCGTATCTTCGCAAGTACGCCGGGCTCGAGGACGGCCAAGCTAAGCTTGCTGATGTGTCGTTCAACATGAACTGGCAATCGAATCCTGGCTTGCCCCAAGGGCTGATCTTTAGCTGCAGTTCCTTGGACGAACTACAAGACGAGCTTGCCAAAGCAGCCGCAGCTACCAAGGACACAGCTTCAAGCATTGGTATCGCTCCGGTGAAGGCTGAGCGACCAGTGGTTCTCTGCTTCGGAGGCCAAGTCTCGACATTCATTGGTCTCGATCGTGCTGTTTACGAAAGTGCGACCGTATTGCGACATCACCTTAACCAGTGCGATGCCTCCATCACTGCTCAAGGCTTTGACAGCATCTATCCCGACATATTCTCTGCCGAGCCTTATCAGGATGTCGTCAAGCTCCAGACCGCTCTCTTTGCTATGCAGTATTCGTCGGCCAAGGCCTGGATCGACTGTGGGCTCACCGACAAGGTAGTCTCTCTCGTGGGCCACAGCTTTGGCGAAATTACTGCACTCTGTGTAGCGGGCGTGCTGAGCCTCGAAGATACCGTAAAGCTCATTGCTGATCGGGCCAGGCTGGTGCAGACTGCTTGGGGACCTGATTCTGGTGCCATGATGGCAATTGAGGCCGAGGAAACTCTTGTGCATGATCTCTTGAAGGAGTCGAACCTCGCGTCTGATGGAATGGCCGGCATCGCATGCTACAACGGTCCTCGCAGCTTCACCGTTGCCGGGTCTACAAAAGCCATCGATGCCTTTGCCACCACGCTCGCTGGAAAACAGGGCATCAAGAGCAAGCGGCTTAACGTCACCAATGCCTTCCACTCCGCACTGGTAGAGAACATTGTCGATCGTTTGAATGAAGTTGGTAAGAGCGTAACCTTCAAAGACGCCGTCATTCCCGTCGAGCGCGCAACCGAGCAGAAAGACCCGGCGGCGCCGTTGGATTGGCGATTTGTCGGCTCTCACATGCGCCAGCCTGTCTTCTTCAATCACGCAGTGCAAAGGCTCGTACAGAAGTATCCCGAGGCTATTTTCCTTGAAGCGGGTTCCAACTCGACCATCACCGTCATGGCCTCGCGGGCATTCTCTGCGACAGTCCCCTTTGACGCGATTCACTCCCAGTCCGTGTCCATTACTAACACAAAGAATGGTCTCGACAGACTCACAGATGCGACTGTCGATCTCTGGAAGCAGGGTCTACGCGTGTCTTTCTGGGCCCACCACCGCTCACAGAAGGATGAGTATGCACACCTGCTTCTGCCACCGTACCAGTTCGAGAAGACGCGCCACTGGCTCGAGCTCAAGTCGCCAATTGAGCAGGCTCTCAAGGTTGCACAAGAGAAGATGGGAAGCAATGGACTGTTGTTGGCAACGCTGGGACAGCAAGGACAGATCGATCCCAGAACCCTCGAGATGTGGACTTTTGTCGGCTTCCAGGACCACAAGAAGAAGAGCAAGCTGGCTCGTTTCCGCATCAACACGGAATCAGACAAGTACCAGCATCTGTTCTCAACGCATGTCATCGCGAAAACGGCGCCAATTGCTCCCGCAACGCTGGAGATTGACATTGCCATCGAGACTCTTTTCAGCCTGAACCTTGAGTGGAGACCAAGTGGCTTCTCGCCGGTCGTCCGCGACATGCTCAGTCACTCACCAATCTGCGCCGATCCGACGCGTGAGTACTACATTGACCTCGAGGCGCTCAACAAGGCCGAGACCGAGTGGAACTGGACCATCCACAGCGTCGGCGCGTCTCCCGCCGACGACAAGCACGCCGAGGGTCGCATCAGCATGTGCTCTCCTTCTGATCCGGCTGCCATTCAGGAGTTTGCAAGATGGGAGCGCGTCGTCAGCCATGCGCAATGCCAGGCGGTCCTGGCGTTGGGCGCGAACGACGAGGGCGTGGAAGTGCTCGGCGGCCGCAATGTGTACCGAGCCTTCGAAGAAGTCGTTGATTTTGGCTCTGTCTATCAGGGTGTCAAGTACATCGTGGGCCGTGACAACGGCGAGAGCGCGGGTGTCGTGTACAAGCGCCACACCGGCGACACCTGGCTGGACGTTCCCAAGGCAGACTCGTACGGCCAAGTTGCGGGCATGTATGTGAATCTCGTGACAGATATTCCCGCCAGCGACATGTTTGTTGCCACCGGTCTCGAATTGGTCATGCGCTCACCAAAGGCTCAAATCATGACTGATGGCCGTAACAATGGTCCCGGTGCCTGGCATGTTCTCGCTCGCCACGCACGCCAGAACGAGAAATCGTACGTGACGGATGTCTTCATCTTCGATGCTTCGACCGGTGCGCTGGCCGAGGTCATTCTCGGCCTGAGATACGTCCGCATTCCCAAGGCGACGATGAGCAAGATCCTGGTTAGAGTGACAACAGACAAGTCATTCGTGAGGAGCACCGCAGCGTCTCTGCCGACTCCGGCCCAACCTGTTGCCGCCTTCACTGCGCCTACCAGTGCCACACCGGCGGTGATCCCTTCTCGCCCTAAAGCGAATAGGACCAGCAACCAAAAGTCAAAGTCTGGTAGCGGAGCACGCGACGTTGCCAACGAGGTGCGCGATGTAGTCTCCAACGTTTCCGGTATCGGGGCTAGCGAGATCAGCCTTGACAGCCAGATGGCTGATCTGGGCATCGATTCGTTGATGGCCATGGAGCTGGCGCGCGAGATTGAAAACAGCTTCCGCTGCACGCTCGACAGCAACGAGACGATGGTCGCAACCAGCCTTCGCGAGTTCGTCGCTTGCGTGGCGAATGCTCTGGCCAGGGCTGGAAGTGGACGAAACGTGGAGGAAGATGATGACGACGACGAAAGCGATGATGATACGGCCAGCAGAGGGGACGATGTTGGCTCGTCAAACTCGGGCGACGAAGATTCAGGCTCGGATATCACCGCTCCGGATGATGCCTCGGACTTCAGCAACGAAGGTCAGGATTCCAAGACCGGGACGCCTGTCCCAGCTGTTAACGTCTTGAACAGGGGTAACGTCGAAGCCCGAGAAGCTGCAGCACTGCGCCTAGTCGAAACCTACACAAGCGGTTGGGAGACGGCAGCGTTGGAGGCTGCGGAGAAGGACGCGATCGCCAGCCGCCGCAGTGAAGGAGCAGTGGTTGTCGTGACTGGCGCGTCCGGCAGTCTTGGATCTCACATTGTTCAAACCCTCGCAGAGCGATCCGATGTCGCCACCGTCGTCTGCATGAACCGCGCCATCAGCGACGTACCCGCTGACAAGCGTCAGGAGGAACTGCTTTCTTCGCGAGGCATCGAGTTGTCCCCTGACGCACGAAAGAAGCTGCGGGTTTATGGCACCGATACATCCAAACCACATCTTGGTCTGTCGAACGAAGATTATGACTGGCTGGCGCAGAATGGCACACATATCGTCCACAATGCCTGGCCTATGAGCGCAACTCGGCCGCTCCAAGCCTTTGAGCCTCAGATCCGAGTGATGCGAAACCTACTGGACCTTGCCCGCGACATGGCAGTCGGCACTTCAACCCGCAGAATCGGATTCCAGTTCATCTCCTCCATCGGCGTGACGGGCTTCTCGGACGAGTCCAACATTCTCGAACAACCCATGTACATGGCCGCCGTCATGCCCAGCGGCTACAACGAAGGCAAATGGATATGCGAGCGCATGCTCACCGACACACTCCGCCAGCACCCCCGCCTTTTCCGCGCCATGGTCGCCCGATCCGGCCAGATTTCCGGCTCCACGACCAGCGGCTTCTGGAACCCCGTCGAGCATTTCGCCTTTATCATCAAGAGCTGTCACACTCTCAAGTCGATCCCTGACCTCGGCGGTGTCGCGCACTGGTTGCCAGTCGACAAGTCCGCGCGCGTCATGGTCGATTTGTTGAACATCGATTGTCGCGAAGGCGCGACGGAGTCGTATCCCGTCTATCACGTCGACAACCCCGTGGGTCAGCCGTGGAAGCAGATGGTTTCCGTCCTGGCGGAGGCGCTGGAGATTCCTGCGCACGGCATTGTATCTTTTAAGGAATGGATTCGACGTGTGAGGAACTCGGCATTGGGACCAAAGGAAAATCCGGCGGCGATGGCGTTGGGGTTTCTGGAAGATCATTTTGAGCGCATGGCTTGCGGGGGCATTGTGTTGGATACTGTGCGGTCGAATGAGCATTCGGAGACGATGGCGGCAGAGGGACCGGTCAGTGCAGAGATTGTAAAGGCATATGTGAAATCTTGGAAGGAAATGGGATTTCTTCATTAGTTTCTGATTACTGGCCGGTTTATGGATGGGCGGCGTTATGTTTTGGGATTAAACACGGATGTATTAGAACTGGTATTTAATGAAATCCAATAAACCGCTATTCTTTTCAACGATAATATATGAAATTTATTTTAATATTACGTGATTAAAGTACTGTTTATAGTATTCGATGTCAAAATCACATTTATAAAATAAGTAAAAATTTTTAGCGCTTTTCATTGGTTCCCTCTACTAAATTTCGGTGTGAATTCGAATACGTCGACGGTTCATCTATAATAATCATTGTTTTTTTCTATCTAAAATTCGAATTAAATTAATCTTTTTCAAATATTACAAAGGTTCGTTTTAAAGAACCCGCGATCGCGATCGAAAGTCAAAGATTCTAGTACTAGAGTTTATATAAAGGTATATAAAAACTACAACGTTAAAATTTAGAATAACGAACGTTAAATCACCTTCGAAAATATCAATATCGGGTTAAAAGACGTGGTAGTTAATATTATTACAGATGAACCGTCGAACGTATTCGATTTTATACCGAAATTTGATATGAAAGGAAACAATAAAAAGCGTTAAAATTTTTCATTTATTTTATAAACGTTAAATCGTGCTGGAGTCTACTACTATATAATCGCCAAAAAAGCGCCAAAAAAACGATGGATAAAAAACGCTGCGATGGAATCGACTACTATTGGAAAAAACTGATATGGATTATATTTTCTCGTCGGAATAGATTGGATTTGGATTGGATTTTTTGTGATTTTTGGCTCTGGGTTAGATTGGGTTAAGTTAAACCCGAAACTCGAAACTCGTTTTAGAAAGAAACCGCTAGTACTAGCGGTATTATATACTCGCGCTAGCCGTATCAGACTAATGTCTCTCTTATATTAAGAAATTAGGTCTATAGCTAGCGTCTTGACCTCGTAATAATTAAAATAAAAAAAGTTTAAAAAGTTATTTTAAATGCAAAATTCTTTTTATATCAAAAAAACCCAATCCATTCCGACGCGTATATTTATACTATAAAATAAAAAATCAACTTTAAAGATAAAAACTAATATAATTAACCAAAATATATTCTATTTTTTTCAATTTATAGAAACTGCGAGTTTTATTATAAACCCGTTTTATATAACTTGACGTATATTCGTATAAATAAAACTTTTTTTTTTTATAAATAAAATTTAGTTTTTTGGTCGTACGTTTTTAGTCAATGTATTATCCTATCAGCCCGTTTGTTTTCTACCTGCCGTTTATTTATTTCAATCGTAATATAAATTATATAACGATGGAAATTATATAAAAATATACTTTTCCTATATAATTACAAGTATTTACTTTTATAAATAATCGTAATTATTTATTAAAATATTATATTTCATCAATAAAAATTTAATTTTACTATTCGTTTCGCTATTTTTTTTTAGAAAATTTGATCGAAAGATACCACGTTTACAATATAACATACTATAAAGATTACTAAAGAAATACCACTAGCTTTTATTACTATACAAAGTTAAACAATTCGTGTTTTTTTATTATAGAATTACTTGAAAGGTCTGATATTTCCAAAGATTGGTTGGACTTATTAGTATATCTATAAACGAAAGTATAACGAATAATTATTTAAAATAATTAAAAATAAATCAGTTTAATTACTAGAATAGTATATAGCGATAACTAATAAATTAAATAAAAGCTATAAAAGCGTTAAATTTAGGATTTATATAAATAAATAAAATTCTCCACTATTTAGATTATTTATTTATTAAAACTTCTAAAATAGCTCTATTTTAAAACATTTATTTACTAAAATAACTAAAACTGGGGTTATTTATAGTATTTATTTACTAAAACTACTAAAATTAAAGTATTTATTATATTTATTTATTAAAACTACTAAAATACTTTTTAATACTAATATCTAGACTATCCAATATATTTCTATCTATCGAAATATTATAGAAAATCTAGCGCTATACTAAATACTACCGCGTTTTCTAAAATACGCCGCCTATATTTATAATATTAGATTCCTTCTTTAGATTTTTTATTTTAAAAAACCTTCTATCTTTCTTTTTTATAGATAAAAGGAAAAGATCGTTAACTAAAAATTATTATAAAAAAGTCCTATTATTAGATATTAGTATATTAGCTGTATATTTTTTTTGGAATTATTTCTAGTCGGGGAAATTCTATTATATTAATAAAGATTCCGAGAAATATATTAGTTATATAAAATAAATTTATTTTTATAATTTTATTATATTAGAAACTATATATTAGTATTATTTTAAAAATAAATATAAAAAATTAAAAAAGAAATTATATAAAATATATACGAAAAATAAATATTTATTTTTTTAATTAGATTATATTAAAGTAAAATAGCGTATTATAGTTAATAGTAAACTAGAAAATATTAAAAAATTAGAATAAAAGGAGATTTTTATAGATCCGCTTTTATCTATTAATTTAAATTCTTTTATTAATATAGCTTCCGAGTAAATTATTCTATCTAGCGATTTCGGCTAGTTAATAATTTCTTTAATTTCTTTTAATAGAACTATTATAGAGTTTTCTAGTAGTTTACTAAATATTTGTTACGTCCGCGATTCTATAGAGGTTCTATAGAAGGATTGATCAGGTAAACGAGCTTAATTATCTATAGCCGCCTATAGCCGATATAGCCGCTTTTTCGGATAGGACTTTTAGTAGACGGCTACCTATCGGCCTTTATAGCTATTTTTACTATATATATCGCTCGTTATTCCTATAGATAGTTTCTCTTATTAGTTATTAATATAATTATAAAATACGTCTCTACTATTCTCTTTTTAATTACCTTATAATAAAGATATCTCGTAATATTATAACCGTACCTCTACAGGTATATAAAATTAGTTATAATAATCTATACTAGGACTCCTTTACTATTTAGTAGCTCGGACTATATCTACGGCTATAGCTAGGCTCGAGTATAACGCCCTCTAATATATAGGGACGTTATACTTTAATAACTCCGGAAGATAGATAAAAATCGGATTTTTATCTAACTAACGTTATTTAGACGACCTGTAGAGGCTTTAGTCGACTTAGAAATAACTTAGAATATTATATTAAAAGAATACGTAAAAAAATTTAACGTCCCTTTAATTAGAAAAATAAAACCCTATTTTATAAAAACTATTAATAAGATAGGATATATTAGAGTTAAATATTAGACTAAACCCCTATAGATATAAAATAATAGATATAAAAAAAAGATTATTTTCGATATTATAAAAATATAAAGGGATATCTATCTAGGTATTCTATAGCTTATATTATAGAATCTAGAAATTGTTTAAAAAACGATATAGGTAAAAATAGGAAACTATTTTCTTAGTATATCTAAAAGGATAGCCGAGATATAGAAAATATATAAAACCTTTATTCGGAAATAGTAGATTAAAGAAAAATTAGCTACTATAGATAAAATTCTATAACTATTTAAGAAATTCCAGGATATATTAAAGGAACCGGAAGGAAAGTTACCTTTACTAGCTTATATCTAGGAAAACTACGAAATTATTATAATAGAGCTAGAAAAGTTAAAAGCCGGATTAATCTATAGATTAAAAAATAAATAATCGAAAGTATTAAAATAATATATCGATTATAATTTTAAAAGAGGATATATATAATACTCTAAATTAAAGATAAGATAACCGGTTATATTTATTTTAAAGAAAAATAGTAATTTTCGATTTTATATTAATTTTAGAAGACTTAATATAGTAATATAAAAGGATAAATACCTACTTCCGCTTTTTACGGATTTAAAAAGTAAAATCGGAAAGGCTAAGTTTTTTATAAAACTTAATCTATAAGATATATTTAATCTACTATAGATTAAATCGGAAAACGAATAGAAAACTATATTTAGAACTAAATATAGATTTTTCGAATATTTAGTTATATCCTTTAGGTTAATAAACGTACCGGCGACTCTATAATATATAGTTAATAAAGTATTATACGACTATTTTAATATCTTTATTATAGTTTATATAGATAATATACTAATTTTTTCGGAAACGAAAAAAGAGTGTACGTAGTATATTTATTAAATATTATAAAGATTTAGAGAATATAACCTTAGAGTTAAAAAGAAAAAATCAGAGTTCTATAAATAAAAAGTTATATTTCTCGGATATATAATAAGACCAGGAAATATTACTATAAAAGCGAATAAATTATAGATAATACGAGAATAGCCGGTACTAAAAAATAAGAAAAATATTTAAAGTTTTTTAAAATTTATAGGATTCTATTAGAATATAATAGAAGGTTATATAAAAAAAACTATTCCGTTTACTAATTACTTTAAAATAATATACCTTTCTAATAAATACGTACCTAAAATAAAATATATAAAAAACTTAAATAGAGTTTTATATCTAAAAAAGCTTTAGTAATTTTCGATTTAAAAAAATAGATTATCCTCTATATAGATACTTCGGATCGGGTAATAGGGTTTTATATTTCCTAGAATAAAAAACTATTTAGATATTATTTAAAGAAATTAACTCTAGTAGAAGTTAATTATATAATAATAGATAAGAAAATACTAGTAATTATAATAAACTTCGTATACTAGAAAATTTATATAAACGAAATAAATTATAAGGTAATAGTATATATAGACTATAAGAATCTACTATTACTATTAGTAGATAAGGAACTAAATTAAAAATAAATAAAATAGGTAGAAGAAATAACCTACTATAATTTCGAAATTAGGTATATTAAAGGTACCGATAATATAGTTATAGATATTTTAAGCTAAAAAGCAGATTATAAAGCTGCCGAAAAGATATCTAGACCTTTATTAAAAAAAGTCGGAAACGTTTTTAAAAGAATAGAAGTTTTAAAAGAAATTAATAATATAATTAGATAAGTATATAATCTAAAAATAGCTAGATACCAGAATATTACTAAAATACTAAAAAGAATTTAAAAAAAAACTAATATACTAGTATTTAAAAAGTATATAGAAGAATTTATCCGAAACTGCCTAGATTATATAATAGTAAAGAAAAGCCGCTAGGGACCGGTAGAAAAATATCAGCCGATATAAACGCTAGATATACTTTACTAATAGATTATATTAGATATTATTATAGGATTACCGGAATTAGTTGACCTATATATATAAGTTTCGTATAATATAATAGTAACGATTATCGATAGATTTACGAAATACGTAAGATTCGTACTATATAAAACGACTATAATAGCAGAATAGTTGGCTTTCCTACTACTATAAATAGTATTCTATAAAAATAGAATTTTAGAAAAAATTATCTTAGATAAAGATAAATTATTTATCTCGAACTTTATAAAAGGCTTAATAAAGATAGTAGGCGCGGAATAAATAATATTAATATCGTTCTATCTATAGACCGACGGATAAATTGAAAGAATAAATCAGATATTAGAAACCTACCTAAAAATCTATTAATTAAATAAAGGGAAAAATTAGGTTTAACTTCTTCCGATAGCCTAAATAGTAATTAACTTATTATATAATAAAGATATTCGAATAATACCCGACGAACTACTTTATAATAAAAATATTCGAAAAGAAGTATATTTAAATATAAAAAATCCAGCGGTATAATCTTTTATTAATAGAATAAAAAATAACTAGGATAAAGTAAAAATAAGAATTTAAATAACAGAAGAAAAAGTTAAATAGAAGCTAGATAAAATAAGAAAATACTATAAAATTAATAAAAGAGATAAAGTTTTACTTTCGATAAAAAATTTAATAGATAGGAAACTTAATAAACTATATATAAAAGCTTTTAAAGTTTAGAATATTTAGAAAATAATAGTATATCTAAAACTCCCGATAATAGGAATTTTTCCTAAATTCTATATTAGACTACTAAAGAAAGTACCGGACCGTATCCCGTTAGTAAAATATTAGTACTACTAAAAACGAAAAGAATATAAAATTAAAAAGATTTTAGATAAAAGAAAAGGAACTAACGAGTTCCTAGTAAAATAGAAAAGGTTCTCTAATAAGAAAAATATTTAGGAACCTAGAAAGTACTTTAAATATATTTAAAAAGCCTTAAAAAGCTTTAGGAAAACGATATAAAGGGGGCCGTATTATATCCGCGATTCTATAGAGGTTCTATAAAAGGATTAAATAAATAAATAATTCTAATTATTTATAGCCGCCTATAGCCGATATAACTGTTTTTCCGGATAGGACTTTTAGTAGATAGCTACCTATTAGCCTTTACGGCTACTTTTACTATATATATCGCTCGTTACTTTTATAGATAGTTTCGCTCGTTAGTCGTTAATATAATTATAGAATACGTTTCTACTATTCTCTTCTTAATTACTTTATAATAAAGATACCTTATAATATCGTAACCGTACCTCTACAGGTATATAGAATTAGTTATAATAATCTATACTAGGACTCCCTTACTATTTAGTAGCTCGGACTACGTCTACGGCTATAGCTAGACTCGAGTATAACGCCCTCTGATATACAGGGACGTTACAATATTCTTTAAAATTTTAAATATTTTCTAAAATAGAATAAATTTTTTATTTAATTAGATAGTTTTAACCTTCCTATTATAAAATCTTCTCGACTATAAAGGTATTTTCCTCCTATATTTTAAAATTAAACGTCTATTATAATAATATTCCGAGATCGGCTAGTTCTAAAAGAAATATATAGAATACCGGATATATTTTAGTATTTTTAGGTAAATTAAATTCGAAATTCTAAAGTTTTCTAATTTTTTTAATTAAAAATAGTCCTACTTTAATATAGTTAAATTTTTTATTTAAAGTTTTTATTTTTAGATTCTTTATAAAAAGGTATACTTTATTTTCTTTTTTTAGTTAAAATACTATTTTTTACTTTTTATTTTAGTAATTACCCGAATATTTCTATATTTTTAGAATATTTTTATAGATTTTTTTCTAAGTATCGATATTTTAATATATTAATTCCGCTAATATATATAGTAGCGGCTATCTAAATAAATTCTAATTTCTTTTACTATTAGTATAAAACGGTATTTTTTTTATTATATTTAATACTTTTATATTAAATACTAGTTTAACTATTAGTAGAAATAAAATCTAATTATTCTAAATATCGTTAATATAATTTTTTAGATATTATTCTAAAGTCTAGTTAAAATATTCTATCTATCTATCTATTATTAGATAGAAAGCTATTAATATCTTTAACTTAATACTAAATAAAGAAATAAAGGTTTTCTAATAGTTTAAAATAAAAAACTTATTTCTATTATTTATTAATACTTCCGGTAGTCTATAGTATCGAAAAAGTCGATCTAAAATAATAAATCTAAATTATTTTACTATAAAGTCTTTTCGTAATAGAATTATATAGATATATTTCGTAAATCTATCTACTATATTAAATATTAAATTATATTTTATATTAAATATTAGATCTTTCGATTATGGAAATTTAATAATAATATTATATATAATTTTTATTTATAGTAAATCCGGTAATTTCTAATACTAGATCTTTCAATAACGAGTATATATAGTATATTTATTTTACTAATAACTAAAATATTTTCTAATATATATTTCGATACGTTATTTTATATTAGAAAACTAGTAATATTATTATAAAAGTTATATTATTTTTATTATATCTAGATATCTTTATAGTATTCTATCGTAGTATTCTTTAATATATCCTTCGATTTCATTATCTAATATTTATAGTTTTACTTTTTTAATAGAAAACTATTTTTAATTATCTCCAAATATATATAGCGTCGTATTTATTTTATACTAATTTAGTAATAGTAATTTATTTTTATTAATTCTAAAAATATTATTAATTAAAATTTCTTTTATTTTTATATAATTATCTTTTCGATTTAAAATATCTATTTTTCTATTTTCTTTATCTAGAGTATAATATATTTTAAATTTATTTTAACCGAAGAATTTAGACTATTATATTTATTTTTAGTTAAACTATTTTCTTATTATAAAATATAAAAGGTTTTTATAATCTATAAAAATTATTAATTCTAGTAATCTTTCGGCGTATACTTTCTACTATTCTAATATAGTTACTATAGCTAGTAATTTTTTATTATAGATATTATAGTTCTATTCCGCTAGTAATAATTCTTTCGATATATATACTATAGGGTACTATTTATTATTATACTATTATCGAAGATATATATCGATAACTAGATTTAATAAATCTATTTCTATTTATAATAGTTTTTTTAAATCGGATATTTTAAATACGGGGTCTTTTATATATTCTTTTTTAAAATTTTCGAATATTTATTATTCTTTTTCCTTCTAATACTATTCGATAGTATCTTTTATTAAAATTATAAAAGCGAAAGCCCTTTTAAAATAGTTTTTTATAAACTTTTAATTATAGTTTATAAATTCGAAAAAATTCTAAATTTTTTTAATATTTATTAGTATTTCCTATTTTATAATAACTTTTAGTTTACTAGAATCGATACGTAATCTATTATACCCTATAATAAATTCTAGAAAATTAACCTTTTTTTTATAGATTTTATATTTTTCTAGTTTAAAATATAAATCTTTTTTTTCTAGATATTTAAGAATTTTATTAATATATTATTTATTTTCTTCGAATATTTTAAAATAGATTAGAATATTATTAAAGTAGATAATAATAAATATATCTAAATATTTTCTAAATATATTATTAATTCTATTCTAATAGATAATCGAAATATTAATAAGCCCGAATAGTATAACTATATATTTATAATAACCGTACTATATTTAGAAAGCTATTTTCTATTTTTTTCCGGCTTTTATTTATATAAGATTATATATTTCTAAAAAATCGATTTTAGAATTTACTAATATTTAATAGTAGATATCGGTTTATAATTATAATCTTATTTAGCCTCCGGTAATCGATATATAGACGAAATATTCTATCTTTTTTAAATATAAAAAGGATCGGGTATTCTATCGGTAATTAAAATTTTCTAATAAATCCCTTTTTTATATTTTCGTCTAGGTATTTATAAAGCGTTTTAAATTCTATTATAGATAAAAATTAGATAGATCTAAATATAGGTTATATATCTGGCTATAATTTGACTTTATAATCCTATAATTAATATTTAGATAGTACTTTTAGAGTTATCTTTTCTTAAAATAAGTTTATCTAATTTTTAAATTTATCTAGAACCTTTTTTAATAGATTTTCTGTTAATTTTTTATTAGATAGTATAGAGTTTTTAAAGGTTCGTAATTTTCTTTTCTATTTCTATTTTATTAATCTAGCTAATCTCTACCGGTGATAAATAAATCGAATTTAAATAGTTTTTAATTATTTTTTTTCGAAGCTATAAATTCGTATTTTATATTCTATTTCTTATTTACCCGAAATTATTACCTCGGAATAGGCTAGATATTCTCTATATAAAAGTATTATTTAAAGCTAAATACTCTTTTTTCCTAATCTACTACTAGATTATAATCTTTTAATTAAAAAGTTCTAAATACGATTTTATAGCTAGCTATCCGAATAATATCGAACTAAAATTCCTTTTAGTACTAATTAATTATTATTTAGAACGGTATTATTTCTTCTATAATCTTTCTATCTCTATTCGATATTTTATTTTAATTAATAACTATTAAATTATATAGATTTCTTTTTTTAGTTTAAAGAAATCCTTTCTTTATAGCTAAATCTTTTAATCTAAAACTTCTAGTTACGTTTAAATTAATAAATACTTTAATTATTTTTAGTCTATTATTAGTTTTAATAATTATTTTAATTTCGAATATATATATATATAGCTAGCTAAATTTAATTATTTTTTTCGGACTATAAAATTATACGCTCGTAGTATATTTAATATTATAAGATTTTAACTTTTCCCGAATTATTACTTATATTTTTATATATTTTACTTTTATAATTTATTTATAAAATATATCTATAGAATTTTTAATTAAAAGTTCTTTTTCTTTTCTACTATTTTTTCTAGTATTTATATTAACTATATATAATCTATTTAGAATAGTTATAAATATTATAACCTCAGACTTTAATAGATATTATAGGAACGTATCGGTATAGTTTTAATAGATACTACTCGGTTCTTTCCTTTTCTAATTTATAGATCCTGTAATTATTATTATAATAAGCGGTCTAACTAAATAGTATATACTAATTTTCTATTATTATATTCTTTTATTATAATATTAGTTTAGAAATCGTTTTATCTTTAGAAATATTACTTCTAAGTTTTTTTTCTAATATATCGACAATATTATTTACTTTTTAGTTCTATCAATTATTTTATAGGTATTTATTATTAATATATATTTTATAAATATTCTTAAATTCTTTATAGATTATTATAAATTCTTCTTTTACTATTTCTTTATTATAAAGGACTTTTAGGTACGTTAGTTTAATATTTTCTATTATTATAATCTTTTATCTAGAGGCGGCTTTCTTTCTAGTAGGTTCAGTTAATATTTATAGCGAAGTATTATCTATTATAGCTCTCTATAGTACTATTTCGTTTTTTATAAATATAAATTTTTTATCTAAACTGGTTTTCTAGAATTTAAAACTACTATTATTATCTTCTAAAATTATTTCTTACTAGTTTTTAGAATCTTACTTTAGTATAGTATTAGACTATTATTATTATACTTTCTTTAATCAATATTTTTTTATAAAATTGTCTAGTTTACTATAGTTATAGTACGTTTTAGAATTTTTATTTCTTTTATTATTCCTAGGATTCTTCCCTTTATATCGCTATTATATAGAGTCTAATTCTATTAATATAGGTCTATAGTAGCTATTTTAGGTTTTTTTATCTAGTTATAGTTTTCTATAGATTTATTCCCGGTAATATCTTATATTACCTCGTAATTCGCTATTATAGCGTTTTTCTATTTTTTTTTATATAGTTTATTACTAAAGTCGATAGATATTTTATTTAGATTATCTAGTATATTATATATTCGATTATCGCGTATAAATTCGTCCTTTATTTATTTTTTAAATCCTTATCTAAATATTATATATAAAATATTATTATTCTATTCCGTTAGTAGTATCTATTTTTTTACATTATACGGTATTATTAGATACTATATTCTTCTACTAAAAGTTTTAAATAAAATATTTAATAGTTAGAATTTTATTTAAAATTTCCAAAATTTAATAAATAGCTTTTATAAATTTTATAAACTATATAAAGATATTTTCGCGATTTTCTTTATTATCTATATATTAGCGAAGGAAGGGTTTTATCTAGTACTAAACTCGTCTTTAAAAATAGAATATAATAAAGAAAATCTTTTTCTTTTTAGATATAAAATAGAATATAAAGTATATATCTGATTATATAAGCCAGTTTTCGAGTTTAATATAATCTTTATAGTATTTATCGGGCTTATTAACTCTAATACTATAAAGGCGTTAGTTAGTAGTAGAAATACTAATTTTTCTATTACTACTATTATCTTTTATCTAGATTTCCTATAACGTCCCTGTATATCAGAGGGCGTTACGCTCGAGCCTAGCTATAGCCGTAGACGTAATTTAAGCTACTAAATAGTAAAGGAATCCTAGTATAGATTATTATAACTAGTTCTATATACCTATAGAGGTACGGTTATAATATTATAAGGTATCTTTATTATAAGGTAATTAAAAAGAGAATAGTAAAAACGTATTTAATAATTATATTAATAACTAACAAGAGAAACTATCTATAGGAGTAATAAGTAATATATATAATAAAAGTAGCCGTAAAAGCTAATAGATAGCCGTCTATTAAAAGTTCTATTTAAAAGGGTAGCTATATTAGCTATATACGGCTATAGATAATTAGACTCGCTTATTTAACTAATCCTTCTATAGAATTTCTATAGAATCGCGGATATAATATAGCCCCCTCTATATCGCTTCTTACCTAGCGTATAATCTTTTTATAGGATATAAAAAAAGTATTTTTCTTCTTTTTCTTTTTTTTTCTATTCTATTTCTCGATATCTTTACTATATATTTTCGGCGAGGAAACCGGTTAGAATCCTTTTATCGTATTTAGTTAAAAGAAATTATAATACCTTTTCTTTATTTTCTATATATCTATAATCCTTTAAAAGAATATAAATTCGAAGTTAGTAGTAATATTTATAGTAAATATATTCGGGTTTAGAAATTATATAATCTTCTAATATCTAATACTATCTATTTATTAATTCTTTATCTTTTTTATTTTACTAACTTTTATAGGAAAGCGTTTTAAAGATAAAAAGAATAAACTCTATTCTAATATTACTAGTATTTTTAATAAATATTCCGAGGTTTATTATTATATCGAATCCTTTTTTAATTCCGAAAAGGAAATTTATAATAAGCATTTAGCCTAGGAATCGGATTTCCGCCGGCTTTTTAGTAAATAAAAGTATTTTATTACTTATTATTACGCTTTAGATAAGTATAAAAATAATTTTATTATTTAGAAGTAACGCGTATTATTTTAGTTTAATAAATTTAATAATCCGGTCGCATTTTATTCCTCTATTAGTTTTATACTAGCCGTATAAAAGGCTTCTATTAAATTAATACCTAGTTTTAATTCGGATAATCTAGATTAATTTTTAAGAAATTTTAACTTCTCTTAACCTATATAAAGTATAGGTATCTAAAGAAGATCTAGTTAAAAGCTCTTTTATCTTTCCTTTTTATAATAGTTTATATATTTATATTATAAATTATTTCCGGTTCTTCTAATAGCTCTACTAAATTTTATTCTTTAGTAACTATTTTATCCTACGACGATAAGGACGGATACTAATCGAACTCTTTATCTCTATATTATATACTAAGCGCCGGGTCCGGTATTTCTTTATTCTAATCTATTTAGTTTAATTTATAGTATTTAATTTTATTTATAACTTTAACTATACTTTAGTATATTTTTTTAATATAGTTTATCTAGAGCTATTAAATTATTTTTTTATTTTTATTATATTTCTTAGTAAGTTATTAAAGAAGATAGTAATACTTTTTCTAAATCTTTATATCCTAGATTTTTCCGCCTTTTTTAAAGCTTTTATCTAATTCTAAAATATTATCGTAATTTATTACTAAGGCGGCGTCTATTTCTTTATATAAAAGGTTTTTATAGGCTAGTAAATAAATTATTTATAGTTCTATTTTCTTACCTATAGTACTTTTTTCTATTAATTTTTCTAAAATCGATATTTTCTAGTTATTTCCTAGAATAACGTAACTATTTTAATTTTTAATAATAGTAAAACTTATCGTTCTGATTAATTTATTTTTTATTTTAACTTCGACGTCGAAGATTCTATTATCTTTTATTATTTATTTATAAAGATATCCTTTAATTTTATTATAGAATCCTTTTATAATTTTATTATCTTCCTCTCTATTTACGAGAGCTATTATTAGTTAACTTCCGATTTTAATTTTAAGCGCTACTATAAGGGGTTTTTTAGTTTTATATAGTTTAAAATCGATTATTAGCTTTATTTTTTACGCTTTTCTTAGTTTTTTAAAGTAATATCCTATCCCTACCTTATCTAATAGATAGATAAAATAAGTATTATTATAGTAGACTAACCAACCTTATACTATATATTTATAGAATAATTCTTCTATTATTTTAAAAAGGTTTTTAGTTATTTTAGTTACTTTTTTAATTAGGTAACTCCTCTTTAGATATCCTATTTTTCTATATAAGTAATAAGCTTTAGTTTTCGATCTTTTAGTCTCGGTAGTATCGAGTTCTATTAGGTTTTCTCTAGGCTTTTTCTTAGCGGGTCCTATTTTACTAAGCGCCTATTTATCTAAGTATATTTTATACTACCTGGTATTAATCTTTAATATAAATTTAATAAAATCTATTAATAAATCTTGTTTTTCGATTACTACTATAGTTTTTTTAACTTTTATCTAGAGATTCTTATAAAAATAGACTTTTAGAACTAAGTCTTCCTAGTCTATCTTATAAGCTAATATTCTAAACTAAATAGCGTAGATAGCTACTAACTTCTACTATTTTAGAACTATTAGTTTCCTTCTCGTTATTCTATCCTTATTATTATTTCTAAAGGCTTCTTTTATAGCCGTAATAAGATTACCGAAGGTATAAAAGATCTATAATATCTTATTTTCTCTTTATCCTTCTAGATTATCGAGATAATCTTCTACTCGAAGCTATACCTAATTAAAGGCAGCCCTTCCTAGATATAATATTATAAATGGAACCTTAACTACTTTATTTAGAAACTGGTTTATATATAATATAAAGTAGATACTTATCTAAATAACCTATAGCTTTAAAGGTCCTTTATCTTCTTTATAGATATTTAGTATTACTACTTTAATAGTATCGCTTCGATTTATAGGTCGGGATAACGAGATTAATATAGTAAGTTATTAAAATATAATATCTCTATATATTAAAAGACGTTATACTTGAGCCTAGCTATAGCTATAAATATAGTCCGAGTTACTAAATAGTAAAGGAGTCCTAGTATAAATTATTATAACTAATCCTATATACCCGCAGAGGTACGGTTATAATATTACGAGATATTTTTATTATAAAATAATTAAAAAGAGAATAGTAGAGACGTATTTAATAATTATATTAACGACTAATAAAAGAAACTATCTATAGGAGTAATAAGCGATATATATAGTAAAAGTAGCTATAAAGGCCGACGGGTAGCTATCTACTAAAAGTTTTATTTAAAGGGACGGCTATATCGGCTATATACGGCTATAGATAATTAGGTTCGTTTATTTACCCAATCCCTCTATAGAACCTCTATAGAGTCGCGGACGTAATATTTCCTTCCTTTTAGGTTCGAACTTTTTTACTATAGAGCTAGAATTATTTAGAATAAAGGTTTAATATTAATCTGCGATAGATATTCTAAAGATATTTAAAATATTATAGAATTATTAAAAGGATCGAGTATTTCTAAAAATTAGTTAGACTTATTAGTATATCTATAAACGAAGGTATAACGGGTAATTATATAAATTAATTAAAAATAAATTAGTATAATTACTAGAATAGTATATAGTAATTACTAATAAATTAAATATAAGCTATAAAAGCGTCGAGCTCGAAATCTATATAAATAAATAAAATTCTCTACTATTTAGATTATTTATTTACTAAAACTATTAAGATAGCTCTATTTTAGAACGTTTATTTACTAAAACTATTGAAACCGGGGTTATTTATAGTATTTACTTACTAAAACTACTAAAATTAAGAAATTTATAGTATTTATTTACTAAAACTACTAAGATATTCTTTAGTACTAATATCTAGACTATCCTATATATCCCTGCATGTCGAAGCTTAATAGGAAATCTAGCGCTATACTAAATACTACCGCGTTCCCTAAAGCACGCCGCCTGTGCTTATAATATTTTTACAAAGAAAAAATTGGAGCATTGATTTTTTTCTATATAAATTTTATTCAATTTTTTAAAGTTCCTTTTTATATTAGAAAATAATAGGGTTTTACGATGTTAACGTCGTTGGTTTAAAAAGGAAAATCGTGAGGGATACCAAGCCTTGTTGAACTTGGTAAAATTTAGTATCTCTCACGAATCCTCTCCGCAACCGGCGACGTTGACAACGCAGAACCTCCTTATTTTTCGCTATAAAAAGAACTTAAAAATATTAGATAAAGTTTCTTCAAGCAGAAGTTGATGTATATTACTTCTGAATGTAATATTTTCGAATTTTACGCTTTACATTGTGGAAGATCAAAGGTATTTTTTAGTATAAGCGTGGTGTCCCCCGATCAGGTCCCTTTTTTAATTAATATAGCGATTCGAATCTCCAGCTCATCGTCAGAATCAGAGCAGGAACAGACAGATTTGTTGCCAAACAGAAAATGCTTTCATCGTTTATACGCAACTACTGAGGTTCAGCACCTACTGTTATTCAAGTTTGAGAACCGGCCCCAACATCGCATTTATATCAGCAAGGATTCGCCGAGCTCTAAATCAGATAAAAGTTTAATAGTTCCATCCTCTCTTTAAAAAAATCATTTGTGAGCATGCTTTCAACATCTCTCGAGTCAAACGTTTACTAGTTTTTAGAAATTCGCCTATTTTTAAAAAAGAATATATGTGAGCTTGACTTCAGCATTTCCTTACGTCAAATATATAATGGCTCCTAGAGCGCCTTTCTGTCTGATTGCTGAGCTTGGAGACTAAGTCTCTGAAGGCGGTCAGCAAATATCGCAGAAAGAGCAAAACTCGCACGAGCTTTTTAGGTCGGGGGGAAAGTATACTCATTTGAGCAGTGGCTGATACGGATACGAGATGCAGAACAACTACACCCTGAGTAAACAATATTTAAGAACCGACAGGAGCTTGTTGATCTGGTAATCAAAGATACTTAAAGAGTTTTCTATATAGCTCTGTTCTTCCTCTTTTTCCTCTGACCATTTCACCTAGCCGCGATGCTACCCACGCTCAAACCAATCTATTGAATTTTCATGTCGACTTGTGGACATAACTTTGACGATCGAACTTTCGACCGAAAGAGAGCGAGCATTTATGGCACAACGAAATGGCTCTTTCGCGGCCCATCAAAGCTGAGAGACGTTTCGGGTAGAAGAATCTCAAGGTAAGGGAATGTTGGATGGAAACAGGTATGTAATTATCGTTTTCCACAGACGGCCTGCTGGGCCCCATGACGTTCCACGGTCCAGCTCATGACCAACTGGAACCACCGGAGTGCGTTCCAGGACATCTACGTGAAATACAGTGGAGTCCCTCCCACCATGGACGGCATTCTGCTCAACGGAATTGGCAACTATGCGGGCGTCAACCCGAGAGGCAAAAAGTACACCATGAACTTTGTCCCTAAGAAGCGCTACCTCCTGCGCATCGCAGTCTAGAACATAACCCTGCTAGGGTTCCGACGGCTAAGACTTTTATATGTCTGGGATCTGAACCCTTAGACAGCATTATTACCTCGCCGACTTATTACTCTTTGACCGCCATCATCGCCGTCTCACAGAATATTCGACAGATCCTGGATCGGCAACTTCTTCGGCTTCTTCGGATGAGGTTTTTGCTCATCCCCATAATTCAAGTGGGCTTTCAGCTTGTAGTCCTCGGGCACGCCAGCAAACTTCTTGATCGCGGCCTCGAGCGGTGGGAGAGAATTCATGTGCTGCAGGTTGGCGCCGACGCCGTCCAGTTCCAGTGCCGTCCATACGAGGATTTGATGAATGCCCTGTGCGTGCTCGCCCCATTCTCCGAACATGTGGCCGGTGGCTTTGTGTGTCTCGGCGGCTTCTTTGGTCGTTTGGGTGCGCTCCCAGAAGAGAACCTACAGAAGTTCGTTAGATACACTGCACGGCATGGATGAAAGTGGCATAAGGGAAACGTACCGATCCATATGCCGCCTGATGAGATTGGAACAACGGACCCAACTTCTCCCATAGCTCAGGATTGATGCTCTTGAGGATCGGCTCGGCTTTCTCGAGGATGATGCTCCATAGTTCTTTGTGTTTCTCCCCGAAAGCGAGCGAAATGCGGACGGGCTGGGTGTTGTAAGATGACGGGGCAAAGTCGAGGACTTTGGCGACAATTTCCTCAACGCGTTTGTCCGAGACTTTGGAGGTGCCTGCTAAACCGTGGACGCTGCGACGGTAGGCGGCGGCTTCAAGCCACTGGTCGGCTGTGACGGAAGGCATACTGTGATTATTGACCGAAAAGGCAATGATTCTTCCGCGAAGAGTGGAATGCAACTTGGTGGAAAACTCGGAGATATATACTACGATGCCTCATAAAGGCAAAAGCGACCAGACAAAAGAACCGTCGCATACGTAACCCACGCGATTTCCCAGCCGGGTAGCGCGCATTAGTTTTTGAGTACCTACCGGCGCACATTTTGGCTATTTAGCGTCGCGTTAATGAATATGCAGGATCCCGTAGTAATTAGATCCATTGGATTTCGTCGGGTTTTACATGCGGCTGATAGAAAGTCCGTATGACAAACGTTTCCCCGAATCTTAGACCGAGTTCGTCCGAAGGAAAAAATTCAACTACTTATCTACGGCCGCTTTCGTCCGCGCCCCCCTTCCGCCCGTCTCTTTAAATCCGGTAAGCCCGGGGAAGTTTCCTCGTTTTCGGGGACATGTCCTAGGCGGCCTGGCCGTCTAAAGATAGGTAGATTTTAGAGTACCTTTCGGCAACACCTTCTGCCCTGTTAGGTGCATTTTCGAGGGGTTGCTACTAACCGGGATTACCGAATTTAAAGAGGCGGGCGGAAGGGACTGTAGATGAATAAAGGATGCGCTGGATTCAACTCGTTCGTTTTTTGTTTCTATTCTATCTCTAAAAGAAAATGCTAAAATTGGGTAGTCTTTGCCCCGACTGCTGGTCAATACGCTTTCAGGACAAGTGACAGCTTCGAATACGAAAGACCACTGGCCAGCCTCAGTCCAAATGATGTTCAAAGATAAATCGTAGTACTAATAGTGCACCAAATCCTCAGTATGCAATTCAAGAACACAATAGCCAAATGAATGTCATTCGATGCATCCTCCTGAATGCCCAAACTCCGACATGAACCATCTAATCTGTTCTATGCCTTGGTGTACACGTTTATCTATTGTATCGAGAAACGTTCCTCAAACTTGTCGTACATATGCTTTCTTGCTCAATGCCATTCCACTCCGTCCATTATCGGTGGTGGCATGTCCGTCTCCTGTGCAGCCTTGTAGATCTGCTGGACGACCATCTCGACGTCTGGAATCTTGATGGGCATTCGATGATCTCCGTCCCACTCGACGAGCGTCGCATACCGCGGATCGCAGTACTCGCGAAGCAGCTCTCGGTGCTTGTCGAGTCCCGGGTCGTTCAATCCATGCACGTGAACGGTCGGGAGTCGCAGCATGTGTTCGTGGGAGCCCAGCGTGAGCCACGCAGGCGGATCATACGTGAATGGTGTGGCAGCGTCGACCAAGCCGTGCGGTTGAAGCAGATCAGGCATGAGCCAAACCAAAGGCCCACGGCCGGCGACGAGGACTGCGAATCGGAACGTAGTCATGCCGCCGCTTTGCTGTCGGTAGAGGATGCTCGCGGCGACTTTGGCACCCTGACTGAATCCTAATAGTCCAACCCATTCTCCTGTCGCGCCCTTGTCGTCGTCGGCAGCCATGGCCAAAGCGAGGGATGCGTCAATCTTGGAAGCGACATCGCGGGACGTCCAGACGCCGGGCATACGGTGATCTCGGAGCCAGACTCTGAAAGGCCCAAAGTCCTTATACACGGACGTCACGTCTGGACCAGGCCCCAGGCTGATGAAGGGAGCTTGGGCATAGACTAGACGAAAAGATCGCCCGAGACGTTTCTCGAGAACTCTGCATTGCATGCGGAAGATAGTCGCGTTGGTCCCGCCGCCATGAAGACAGAGAATACGTGGTAGATGGGTCGTCGATGTGTCGTTCATGTTGGGGTATCCTGTAACTCCCGATGGAGGGTTTTGAGGAGGCTCGTACTTGACCGCTATGATTGCGCGAAGTCGTCCGGAAAAGCTTGGAGATCTTGGAGTGCTTGTATCTAGACTGATTTTGAAATTGAGGAATAGGGAGAAAAGGTTATGTTGTCGCGTCCCAAGATGCAATATACGACTTATTGCAGGTCGTTGCTGCGCCGTACAAGCAGGCTCCAGTTTTCCTGACTGCTATCATACAGGCAATGGTAATTCCGTTAGACGATCAGCAGGAATTAATATAGTCCGTAATATATCTTACGATCACATTTCAGATCGCCTTGCGGCCGTATGCTCACCAAAACATCACCGATCAAACAAAAAAGCATGGATGTAGGGATACCAGGTGAAAGTATAACACAGCCAATAGTTCAATAAGTGTGAAAATATTGTGTTGGATGATTGCGATCCTTAGTTTCGCCCTTCCATGGTGGCGAGACAAGGGTGGCGCAGAGGTGAGTTCGTGCCCCAGTGACCAGACATGTGCAACGGATGTTCCCGCAGCAATTGCGGCCTCCAGGAAATAAACAAAGAAGTTTTCACTCTTCAAATACGGTTTTTGCAACGGAAAAATAGAAATAAAATAAATTTTAGCTTTTAGTCGTATGCAGAATTTTAGATTTTCCGGAGATATTTAGTAACCGTATATAAAAATGTAAATATATATATATTAGTTTATTTAAATGAATATCGTAATATTTATTATATAATAAATTTTCTATAATTTCTAACGCAGAAAATAAAATAGTAAAATATTTAATATACTTTTATTGAAATTAATAGAACTATTCATTTAAAAAAAAAATATAAAAAGGAAAAAATTATCGTTTTTTAAAATATATAAAAAAAAATGTAGTTTTGATTTTATATTATTATTTTTAATATAACTAGATATTATATTATATTGTAAATAAAATTTTATTATATTTATATCATTCGTACTATATTTAATCGAATAGCGCTAGATCTAATTAAAGAAAATATACCATCGAAATACGTTCGTTTTAACGTAAATACCACGTATATACTTCGTAAATCGATTTATATAAAGATATTAAATAATCTACAATTATCTATTATATAGAATATAATAAAATTCAATATTTTTTTTAAACTTTTAATATAAATAGTAGATTGTATTATAATTTATATTGTTATATATCGTAAAAATACAAATTAAATTAGAGTTATTGTACAGTGCGGAAGGTCAGAGTTAGGCGGGTATCCTATAGGATTTAGTTAAAATCGGTCGATTGTACCGTATATTAATATCGTCTTATTAATACCGTTTTAGTACGAAAGTTTTATAGAATCGTTTTATAATAAACCTCTAGCTTTTAGAATTAAAATAATCGTAATAGTTTATAGTATATCTAACTATATAGTCGCTATTAGTTTTAATATTTATCTAAAACCTATTTCCCGCCGCTTCCTACCGCTACCGCTAGTATAATTATTATTTAAAACGAGGGAAGATTTAATTATCTAATTAATTACCGAGAAGATTTAATCGGCTAATTAATCTAATAATAATCTATATAATTATCGGTATATATATACGTTAAAAAGATTTAAAGATAATAATTAATTAGCTAAAGGTTTTACCCTTTACTTCTCTATAAAATAGTAGATTCTACGCGAATTTTCTATTTCTATCCTACGCTCCTTCTATTTTACCTTTACTAGCTCTTTTTTAAGTTTAGCGAAGCTATTACTAGCTTACCTAACTTTTAATATAGATTATAAATAACTCCCCGCTGCCGTTAAACGGGAATATAATATTATATAATAAAAACAGTAGTATATAAAGTAATAGACTATTCGTTAATAATCTAAAACTCTAGATATTATCTAGTTCTATTTTTTATTACTATAAAGCCTACTATAGGCCTCTCTTCTACTATAGTACTATTAACGATCTATCTAGACGGCTATCTCTTATTTAAATAAGTAAAAAAGCCCGCTAGCTCTATAATAAGTCTCTAATAAAAATTAAAGTATACTAGTCCCTAATCCGCTTTATATACCGGAAGAGACCTATTCTTTCCGATAGAATACTAGTTCTCTACTTTTACTATCTAATTTAGACGTCGAATATTATAATAATAGGTTTTTCTACTTCCTATTTATTACTTCGTATTTATAATTAAAACCTAACTTAAATATTTTCTAGTAAAATTAGTAATAGTCCTTTTCTATTTTATAATAATAGCCGATTTCTTATATCGCGTAAATTAGATATCTATTCTTCTTTTTTTTCTATCGGAACCGCTTTATAATACTTTTTACTAGTTAACTCCTTTTATAATTTTAAGGTCTAGTACTAAATATTTCTAGCGGAACGTAATATATCTATCTAACTATCTAAGATACCTTAAAGCAGACCTAAGAAATACTAGACGGAGAAAAAAAAAAAAGAAGCGGCTAAAGGTTATAAAATAATATTTAAAGTAAAGAAAGTCTCGAACTAAAAATTTTAGGTAGTTTTATCTACTACCTTCGCTTTTCCTATTTTTTCTACCGAGGCCCCGAAGGTATCTATTAGTATATACTACGGTATTAAATAGACTTTCGTAGTTCTAGAACTACGTTATACTCTATTTAAATTCTATATTAGTTCTAGAATATAACCTTAAAACTATATATAATTATATCTTCGAAGCTAATAATTTAATTAGAACCTTTTTCTAGTAATAAATATAGCCCGATATAGGGGAAGATATTTATATAAAAGGTTATAAACTATATTTCCGGTATAAATTAAAGATCCTATTTCTATAAACGGTATTCGAGCTTTATTCGTTTCTAGTAGCGATTTAGGTATTAAATAGATTTTTTATATACCTTTAGATAATAGATCTAGACTTCTACTATAGTTATCTAATACTTTACTACTATAATAACTATAGTCTATAGAATTATTACTACTATAATAACTACGGTTAATACCGCCTATATTACCGCCGCTATAACTACGGCCTATAGAATTTAAATAGGCTAATAAAATTTTTATAATAGCCTTTCGATATTTATATAATTATAGTAAACCTTTTTTTTACTTCTATCTATTATTAGATTACTAAAAGATATTCTAGCTAGTTATTACCCCGACTTTCTATCTAATACTCGGAGCTTCGGTAAACTCGCTATATATTAGAAATTATTTTATTTCTAGAAAGCTTCGTCTATTCTATTTCTCCCGCCTTTATACTATTTAGTAATATTACGGTATAATAATCCTATTTACCCGAATTTCTATAATATTAATTAGCGCGCTTTCCTCGTTAGGGAATCTATTTTACCTTCCTTTAATATTAGCTATAGCGAGAAAACTCTACTTAAACGATTTATAATAGAAAAGTAAAACGATTTTTAAATCTATATTATTACTAATATTAATAGTATTATTTTTATTTCTATAACTTTAGCAGTCTATTTCTATCTATTTTACTAGTACTTCTATCCGTTTTTCAATTAATATATTATATAGAACCCGTACTTTATAATCTATAGCTATAGTATTTATAAATTTTAATAACTATATATTAGCTTTAATTCTACTAACCGAAGGCGAAACTTTAATATCTATATATATTTTTCTAATATAATATAAACAGAATAGAATACTACCTATATAGGTTATAATCTTTAATTAATCTAGATAATGTTAATTATCCTTCCTATTATTCGATTAATTTACTCTAAATATATATCCGCCTACTATTTTTAAAGTTTCGAAGCCGCCTATACTAGTATATCTATTAACTAAAAGCTATATTTTTTAGAATTATTAGCTTTTATAGATATCTACTATTCTATTCCGGCTAACTACTTCGACCTTTTATAGATAGAAGTAGTTAGGCGCGCTAATACTATATAGGAATTTAAAAGACTTTTCTTTATTCTATCGGCCTATAATTTAAAGGCTAATATTATATACGATTCGCTATAAAAAGCTTAAAGCGCTATAAAGTAGATACTAGCTTACTAATATAATATATCTAAAGAGTTTATTCCTTCTAATAAATCCTACTTCGATTTCGGTTTTAATAATTTTATTAAAACTCGTAGTAGAGCTTTCTATTCTAGTATTACCCTGCTTTATAATATATACTATTTCTAAATTTAAAAGGATTATTTCTAGAATTTATATTAAAGGTCTATAGGCCTTAAAGTATCGACCTATCTATTCTATTTTACTCGAAACCTCGGCTTTATATCTATAGAGCTAATTATATCTAACTTTTTTTATTATAAAAATTTTATAGCTTACTATAAATCTTATAATATTATTAAAAATCTTTTAATTATATTATTTAAAGATATCTATTCCTTTAGTAGTCGCGAACTTAAAACCCTCGCTTTTAAATAAGCTAAATAGAACGATTAGGCTATAAATAATCCTATTTATAATAAATAGTACGCCGCAGCGCGTTTCTAATAATATATTAATAGCTTCGAAAATTATTTAGATTTATTTTTTAGCTAACCTTTTTTCTATAATCGCCAGGTTTAAGCCTTCTTATATATTAAAGGCCGTTTTAACGAATACTTTAAGCAGGCGTATAAAAAGAATATCTACTATAAAATATAAAATAAATACCGGATTAGCTTTATTTTTTTCCGAATATTAGATTTAAATTAATAGCCGGATATAGTTTCTATTCGGCTATTATATTTTCTATCTAATATATCGCGGAATCTTTTATCTAAACCGGGTCTAATATAGTTCTAAGACTATATTTCTAATCCTTTTATAGAATTCTATCGACTATATATCTTTATCTCTACTCGGGATATTATCGCCTTTATTTTAATTTTTCTAAATACTTAACTTTTCCTTTTTAAAGTATTAGTAGTATAACCTATACCGATAGCCGGTCTATTTTTAATTTTATAGAAAAAATAAAAAATTAATAGAAATAAATTTTATATTACTATTAATACTATATATTTTACTATAAAGGAAACCGAACCGGTATAATATCCTTTTTTTATAAAAAAGGAATAGTAGACGAAACAGGTACGCGTAGTTACTACTTTAAAAAAAAATAATATAGAAATAAATACCGACTCTATTTATATAACTAGATTTAACTTATAATATTAAATAATAATAGACCGATATAATATTATTTTTTTTCTTTCGGATATAATCTTCTAGTAGAGTATTTTTTCTTTTAATATTCGAATTATCTACTAATTAAATATTAGAAATAGGCTTTAGTAGAAGTTTAAAGGTATATATAATATCGCTAGAATCTATATAAAATAAAACCGGTTCTTTATTTTTTTTTAAACCTATCTTTATTTTTAGATAGACGAAGTTTAGGTAATACCTTTTTCTAATTATACTACTTTATTTTAGTATTATTACTATAAATCTATTTAATTTACTATATACTTTATATTCGTCGACTATAATAAATATATTATCTATAAACTAGTTAACCAGATAGTAGATAATATAATCGATACCGAATAGTAGGCTAAAAAGATTATAAAGGCGCCTAAACTATAAATTCTAAAGTAGTAGCTTTATATATTTTAGTTTAATAAAGAATAAAACTACTAGTATAGAATTTTTATAGCCTAAGTTCGGAAAAAAACTCGAAAGCTATATTTAGAATATTTAACTAAATAGGAATAGTTAGGTTTTAAACTATTAACTTTCTCTATTATATAATAATTTCTTAAAGATATATTTTTTTATATTATTTTCGTTTACTAGTTTCCTAAATCTAATAATTTCTATTTTAGCTAGTATTTTAAATCCGGCCTATAAAAAGATCGGCTATAGGCCCTTTTTATACAAAATAACTATAAAAATCGCTATAAATAGAAATAGAAATATATATTTTTCCGGATTTTAATCTATAAATTCTATAAATACTTTATTAATACCGGAAATATCGAATATAGTTTAACTTTTTTATAAAAAATTTTTTATATTACTTCTACTATCCTATATACTATCCTTTAATTTAAATATAATAATCTAGCTATAATAATCTCCGCGAAATAAGTATATAATATAAAAAAAACCTAAAAGATCCGAAGCCTTTCTAAAATAATTCGGACTAAATAGTATTTAGCTAGGATTCTAGTCGACTAGGCCGATAATATAGAATATACGTAATATAATAATAAAAAAAGCTAGAAAAAACTTAGCAATATTATTAGAACCGGCAGTTTTAAAACTACTTTATAGAATATTTTAGAATAGGTTTTCCTACTCGAGTTATATCTATTTAATAATTATTATACTTTCGGTATACTAGATCTAATCTTTTCTAATTATTTCTATATTTTCTACTAAGAGTTAGATTAGCTAGCTGTCGTAGTAGAAACCTAAAAGGCGAGTTTTAACGATAATAATAATCTAGCCGATAATCCTAAGCTTTTCGACTATAATAAAGGTAAAAATTAGACCTAGTTTATTTATAATAGATTACTAGATTATAGTCCGCGGTAAATAATATACGCCGATATTAATAATATAATTTTATAATTATATCTATTAATAATATAATCCTAGAACTATATCTTTTAGATTTAGCGGTTTACTAAATATTCCGATATAAAATAATCTAATTAGATCGAAAGAAGATAATATTCGCTAGTAGAAAGGAATATAAAAATAGGTTATCTATAGATATAGATATAAAATATCTTTATATCGTTCTACCGTTTATCTATTTAACTAATAACTACGGACTTTATAGATTCGGAAACCGATACTTCTTACTAGATATATATAGACTATAGTTTATTCCGGATAAATTTTTCTTTTAATTCTATAAAGACTGGATATAATCTTAGAATAATAAAAGCTTTAATACTATAAAAGCTAGATATAATCTTAGAATAATAAAAGAACGCTAGTTCTAATATATTTACTATATATTATATAGTTAATACGCTCCTTTAATAAAGTAGTTTACTTTTACTTTATTCTACTACCTGTTTTCGCCTTAGAAATAAAATCTATTAAATATCTACGCGTTACTTATATATATTAGTATATTACTCGGCTATTATTAATATATAAATATTCTTTATTTTCTATTTTTTTTTTTTTTTTTTTAAATATTATATTTAGTACTACCTATTTATATATTTTTATTTCTTTTTTAATTATAACCTTGTTAGTATATTCTTCTACTTTTTAATATAGTTTTAAAATTATAATCTATTCTATAATATTAGATATAAACTATATCTTATAGTTTCCGAATATTCGAATTACTATATTTAATATTAATACTACCGCAGCTTTCGGTTAATTTATTTTAGTTCAGTCGTAGCGAGTTATTATCCTAAAATTACGTCTAGTTTTAATTATAGTAATTTATTCTGATAGTCTATATTCCCGACTTCTAAAACTATATAGTCTTTTTCCTTTTTCTAGGTACGGTTACCTACGGTTTCTAAAATATTTCTTTCGAGGTATCTAATTTATATTAGAACGTAGTTCTAGATTTATATAATACTACTAAAGGAAAAAAAAAGAACCTAGATTATATAAACTAGGCTATTAATATTCGCTAGACCTAGAAAAAGTACTACTCTAAATCTATTAATAGATATAAACCTAGCTTTAGCCGGACTACTACTATCTAAAGATCTATTATAGTTCTTAAATAGTATTTAAATTATCCTTTTTAAAAAAGGTAGACTAGATTTTATAGGTAGCGATATTTTACTATATAGGTATTTTAGCCTCGCTAATACTAGCGAACTAAAGGAATTCTATAGCTATTTAAACGTAATACTAGATAGATTTACTATTATTATTAAAAAAGGATACTAGAAAAAATAAATAGAAAAAGAGCTAGTAAAGATATAGATTAAAATTAGTAAACTATTTAGCTATATTTTCTAATAGAACGAGATCGATATTAGTAGGTTTAATCCTATCTCCTATATATAGCTATTATCTATCGAAAGGAATACTTTTTATATAATTTATCGACTTTTTCTATATTAAATTAAAATTCTATATAATATTTTAACGAATAGCCGAAATTTAAATATTTCGATATATATTCCCGAAGGCGATCTAGTTTACTAAAATAAAGAATATTTCTACTAGATTTACGTCTCCGAAAATTATTATCGAATCTATTATCTAGTTAAAAACTAGTTTAAAAAGTCGACTAAAAAATCGGTATATTCGAAAAGTTATATAAATATTTCTAAATTCTAGATTAATAAAGCTATACTAGTATATTACTATACTATTCTAGATACCGATCCCTATATATTCGATTCTAAACTAGAAAAACCCCCGGTACTAATTTCCTTTAAATTTATAGAATTCGATTAGATCGAAAATCTAAACTAAATACGCGAAATTAAAGAAAAGCTAGAAGCTAATCGTATATTACCGGATATTAATTATAAAGTAGTAGAAAAAGAACTACTAGTCTAATTTAAAGAAAAAATTAATAAATTAGTCTCGGTTTATACTATATATAAATCGAGTAATAACTAATAGAATTCCCGCCTGCCTTTATTATATACCGAGTAAATAGCTACGATTAAAAGTTTATATAATTTTAAATATATACTAGTCTAGTTCTTCCCTAATATAATAGTCGAATAGATAATTATAATAATTTAAAAAAAAAAAGCTAGAATAAAGACTACTCGAAAGAGCTAGTAAAAATTAGCGAAGTAAATATTTATCTATAAAGTAGTTTACTTAACCGATATTATAGTAGAAACCGATACGGCAGTAGATAACTAATAAATTTAATAAACGGTCGAAAATATCTAAAAATATATTAATACTATTAACGCTATTTTTCTTTTATATAAAAAATCCTATAAGACTTTATAATTAGATCCCGAACTATTTTATATTCTAGATATCTATCCGGCTAGAATTATATAGTATTTTAAACCGTATAAGATATAATTTCTATATTAGATATTAATTATAGAATTTATATTTAAAGATCTACTATTAATCGATAAGATAGGTTTAGAAAAAAATATTTAGGCGCTCTATTTAATAGTATAGTATACTATTAAATACGGTAGTAAACTATTAAATTTCCTATTATTCTATTTCTACTAATATAATTTTAGCCGATATAAAAATAATAATAGTAGGTCTAGGCTTTATAAAGCCTAAACCTGCCTTTTTATCTAAAACTAAAAAACTAATATTAATATTAATTTAAAACTACGTCGATACCTTTTTATCTACTATAGAGGCGCTGCTATTAACGTTAACTTAAAACTATATTAATACCCCTTCGTCTATTATAAAGGCGCTGCTATTAATATTAATCTAGAACTACGTCTAACCTATAGAATTTAAAAATTAAAAATTAACCGAATTATATATTGTAGTGGGAAAAAATATAATATAAGGTGGGCAGATGCGTGGAATATAGTTAAAACCAATAAATACTCGATTTTACGACCGGTTCTAACTATACGTACCTTCTACCTTCAGACTATATCTAATTAAAAAGCTTTTAACTTATAATATATATAGAATCGCCTTACGTAAAACTTAATACTCTTTAATTTCTATTATTTTCGCTAGAGAATTAATGTTACTAGTTCTTGTCGTTAAATATCCGGTTTTCAGTTTTAATATTCGTAGTTATTATTAGTCCGTACTCTTAGCCTATATCTCGCCTACTAATAGATTTTAATCTTTAGCTTTAAGCGTCCTTTTACTACTACGAACCTCGCTCGATTCTAAAGGTTAAATTCTATTAGTTTTCTAATACGCTTTATCCTATCCTTTATTACTAACCTTAAATCTACGCTTACTTTTTAAAGTAGAGTTCTATTAGCTCTCTAATCCGTTTTATCCTATCTTTTAATTCTACCTCTATACCTAGATCTACGTTTAATCCTAATAAAGAATCTCTATTAGCCGAGCTTAGACGCTTACTATCTCCTTTTCTTTCTATTATTTATTTTATTAGGGTTTTATCTCTTTCTAGATTTTAGTTATATCTATACCTAGTTATATTTTAACTATCCTCGTCGACCTTACCCTAATCTTTAGTTATAGCTAGTAAAAAGAAGAGACCCGCTTTTATTATATTCGACTCTTAGTAGAAACGTAAAAACTTAAATAAATAACGTTATTAAACTTACGTAGCTCGTTAAATAGCCGTTTCTTCTATCGTCCTATCTGGACTAATCGTACCTTATCTTTTTCTAAAACTATTACCTATCGTATTTTACCTTCTTCTAGAATATTTACTAATTATATTACCTGCCCGCTTTAAACTAGTATTAAATTCTATTCGGCCTAAAGTACTTATAGTAGACTCTTTCTAGTCTTCTAATATTAATACTACTTAGATACCTAATTAGTACGCCTTACCTAAATTTATTAGCCGACGAGTACGGACTATTTTTAGAAAGGAAGAAAGATATTAATATTTAGTAGATCTTTTACCTCGAACCCTATCTATCTTATAGAACTAAGCCCGGTACTCGTTTTTTATTATACCTTTAATAAGAATTTAGAATCGGTTTAGTAAAAATTTAATATTTTCCCCGGATAGAAATAATAGGCTACTATTATTAATACCGGCGACTCGATAAAAGACTATAATAATAATTCTACTATCTTCTTTTAAACCGATCGTTAAAGCTATAGAATAAAACGATTAAAGTATCTAAAACCGTAAAAAATATTAGTCTTTCTCGCTTTTCTTTAATAGGTCCTCTCTAATTACTACTAATTCCTCTAGACGGCGAGTTTCGAAAAACCAGTTTTAAAATTATTAAAACCCGAATCTAGTACGGCTTTAATTAGTTATAATTCTTCTACGGAAAGGACTGCCGGGCAGTCCTATTAAAGAAGCCGCGGTTAAATCTTTTTCCGACTATAATTCTTTTTAGTCTATTTCCCGATTCGGCTTATTACGCGAAGACGACAACTATACGTTATTATACTATAATAGTTCGGATACTAGCTTTTCTTTCGAAAAATTACTAGGTATTAGCGAAAGATTAGTAAGTCCTATTAATAAATTTCTTCTAGTCGACCTAGCTATTTTTAAAGTTCCCGATATACTATTCCCTCTTATTCGAAAAATATACTACCACTTCCTTCGGGCTAATAGAATATTTAAAAAGGCTGCTTGCTATACCTATTATTATAGTAGGTAATAATACCCTTTTATTTTTAAGTAACGTCTAATTCGAAGTAGTACTATACTATCTGTAAAACAGAAATATCTCTTTTTATAAATTAACCGAGATATAGATAGTATTAAATCCTTTTTATAATAGTACGCTATCGAAGTTCCTCTTTTCTTTCTATTATTCTAAACTACTTAGCTATTCCGGGAAATACTATAACTTCCGCGATATTAGATAGGAAACCCTTCTTACTAGCGTACCTAGACTATCTCGCCTTAACTTTAAAACGTCGTAGCGTCGATACCTAGAGTCTTTTCGGGATAAAAACGTCTATATTATACGGGAATAGGATATCGATAGTTTTATTACCTATATTAAGAGTCTATCGGTCTATAAATCGCCTTTCAAATTTACTCCGACCCCGCCTTATAATTAATATATTATCTAGGATTAAAAAGTTACTATTAATAGGATCTAATCCGATTATTATAAGTACTTTCGATTTAGATATAGTACTAGTAGCGCAGGTTACGGGTATAATACCTATATACTTTTTCCCGAAATACCGATATCCCGGTAATTTTATAAAAGTAGAAAGTATTTTAATAAAGGCTCTATATATATTAGCTACCTACTTTAAAAGATTTAGATTAACGAGATTATTATTCTAGCGCTAGAAACCGTATATAGGACTAAGATCCTAAGCCGGTATCTTTTAATATAGGCCGATACGAGCTCTAAAGTACGGATTTATAATAAAGTTAAGCTTTCGACTAGATAGCCTATAGATCTTGTATATCTAATTTCTAGTAAGGAACTAGAAGTATTCTAGACCGAGGTTCTCGTATAGGTAAATCGTTATAAGGAATTTTATCGACTAACGCTAATAGTCCTTGCCTATAGAATAAAATCCTCGATCGACGTCCGCGATAAAAACCCGAACTAATTATAGGAAGACTATATTACCTATTTTAAATCTATCTTCGATATATCCCCGGCTATTATACTCTATAATAAAACGTATTTAGATTTCGGATTCGACGATTCCCTGGATAATAGCGAGGTAATATTACTCTATAAAACGTAATATTTAAAAAAATAGGCTAAGATTTTCGAATACCTTTATAGCGTAAGATAATTAATTATAGAAGATTTCTATTTCTAGATATTTATCCGAAATACGGTATTAATAACCTTTATATTAGGTTTAAGTAACGAACTACGTCGCGCGGAATATATTATACTATTAAAAGCCTATAATATCGCTTTTAATTTCTTTTATATACTAGTAAAGGATATTGTTCTTTTTATTAATTTACTTTTCGAGGCTCTAGGGTTTTTCTAGGCGGAGATTAACCGGTAGACTACTATTAATAGGCGCGGACCCGATATCTATATAGATTTTAACGACCTAGATAATCCGACCTAGCTTATCTAGACTAAGGTATATATAATTAACTAATACTTTAAATTTAAAAGCAGACTTAGTAATATTTTAGAAGGGGCGGCTCCGCTCTTTATACCGTCTACTTTTACCGAAAAAAAACTATTTAATAAAGATACTAAAAATTACAGGGTATACTAAAAGATTTATATTATATTTAAAGTATTTATAAAGCTCGACTTTTCTATCTAAGATATTCGGAGTAGCCGCCTTCTTATCTTTTTTTTTCTAAATAGCCCGAATTTATTAGCTAACGACTTCGGTACAACTATAGCTAGCTATATTTCTAGATATTAATTCTTCTAGATTCTAGCTATCTAGGACGTATTAGAATTTATATTAGTCTAAACTAACCGGTAGCTCTTCCCTTTAGAAACTTTAATCGCCGAATCTAAACCGGTAGCTAGATAGAAGCCAGTACCTATAGCGCTCTAGTAATTATATAATATTACTATTACTATCCTTTTCCGTATATTATATATAATATTCGGAAGCTAGAAGCTAGAAATATTCTCGGCATTATAGAAAGAAAAATAGAACCAGCGCGTTAAAGCAGAATCCGGCGAGCCCTTTTTATAATAGGACTAGTTTAATATAATAACTAAAAAACGGAAATAGGAAAGCTTTAACTATAATACTATTCTAGAAAAGTTCGGTATAATATTGTTACTATAGATATTTCTTTAAAAGGGTCTTCCTACTATTTAGCTCCCTGCTTTATAGAAACTCGGGCTTACTAATACCTTCTAGAAATATTTCTATATTTATTATAATATCGCGTAGCTAACTAGCCGCTAGGATCGAGTTTTTATAGTAATCTATTAAATAGCTATAGATTATAAAACCTACCCGATAGATAATATAAAGCTCGCTATATTTACGGCTACTGCAGAATTTATTATTCGTATATATATTAAGCGCGTTTAGGCTATCTTTAAAGCTCGTCTTGTCCGGGAATTAAAACTAGCGGCTATTAATACGCGGAAAACCCGATTCCGTAAAATATTATCCGACCTATAAGAGTAAAGCCTCGAAGGTTTAAATTTTTTATCTATATCCCGCGTTATTAGCTTTAAATCTTATATAAATTATATCTGCTAAACTACCGATCTTTTTAATTTATAGTCGAGTTTCTATAAAGATTAGTATATTTCGGGTTTTTAATATAGTCGAGTCGAAGGCCTGTTTAGATTTAACGACCGTAAGTAAGGTTATAAACGTTCTAGTCGGTAGGAATAGGAACTTTATCGCCTATTTATATAACAAATCTACGTAATCTTTAGTAATAAAATCTATATCTCTATAGCCGACGGTTAGATAGATTATCTTTACTATCTTACCAGTATTCGCCTCTTAATTTTAATTTACTATAATAACTCCAGGATCTATAGCGAGACTATAGTATTTATATTCCCCTATAAAGAGCCTAATATAGCGAGACGCTAGCGGGCTATAAGATATATTAGCTAGATTATATCTATAGTCTCGGCCGAGTTTAAAAGAATATTCTGGTATATATAAACGGATTATATTATTCTACCGAATTATTCCGATTTTAATCTATTCTATCTAGATTATTAGCCGATAGGGGTACCGCCTAGTTAAATTTATATCGAATATCGTAATCGTAACCAAATCCACTGCTATAAAATATTCTATTATAATATCACCCTAAAATCCTATATATTTAAGTTTATTATTATAAAAATAATTAAATCGGAAAAAGATAAATAAATTATTAAAAACTATACCGTAGTAGGTTTTAAAATTAAACTAATCTATATTAAAGAGTTTAGAGATATATATCTAGCCGATAACGATAGTTATAGCGAATATTTATAATCCGATAGCCCCGAGGACGAAAGTATAAATAAAGATAGCGAAAACTTTTTATATAGTACTTCTTTTAGCTTAGGGTTAGGGTTAGGGTTAGGGTTAGGGTTAGGGTTAGGGTTAGGGTTAGGGTTAGGGTTAGG
>SAUG01000190.1:0-52428 GCA_011316305.1 Rusavskia elegans
CCTAACCCTAACCCTAACCCTAACCCTAACCCTAACCCTAACCCTAACCCTAACCCTAACCCTAAGCGAAGTAAGAGATATTTATCGCTCGATAGTCGGTATAGAATATTAACCTAGTATAATATATCGTTATTAGGGAGGCGATCTTTAACTCTATAGGATAGGATAATAATAAAAAGAAAAATAGAAATAGATAGTAAAATCGAAGGTTTAGGTTATAGTTCTACTGTAAGTAGAATAAACCTCTAGAGCTTTCTATACCGGACTAATCTATTACTAGAAAAAGATTTTAATTAAACTATTAGCTTTAAAGATATAATTATATATAGCCCTAGGATTATATTCTAGAGTCGATATAGAATTTAAACGGGGTATAATATAGTTTTAGAACTACGAAGGTCTATTTAATACCGTAGTATATACTAATAGATACCTTCGGGGCCTCGGTAGAAAGAATAGGAAGAGCGAGGACGGTAGACGGAACTATTTAAAATTTTTAATTCGAGGCTTTTTTTATTTTAAATATTATTTTATAACTTTTAGCCGCTTTCTTCTTTTTTTCTTTTATCTAGTATTTTTTAAATCTACTTTAAAGTATTTTAGATAGTTAGATAGATATATTACGCTCCGGTAGAAGTATTTAGCGCTAGACTTCGAAATTATAAAGGAAATTAACTAGTAAAAAGTATTATAAAGCGGTTCCGATAGAGAAAAAGGAGGAATAGGTATCTAACTTGCGCGATATAAGAAGTCGGCTATTATTATATAACGGGAAAGGACCGTTACTAATATTACTAGAGAATATATAAATTAGATTTTAATTATAAATACGAAATAACGAATAAAAAATAGGAAAACCTATTACTCTAATATTTAATATTTAGATTAGGCGGTAAAAGCAGGAAACTAGTATTCTATCGGGAAAAATAGATCCTTTCCGGTATATAGAGCAGATTATAAACTAATATACTTTAATTTTTATTAAGAACTTATTATAGAGCTAGCGGGCTTTTTTATCTATTTAAATAAAAGATAGCCGCCTAGATAGATCGTTAATAGTACTATAGTAGAAGAGAGGCCTATAGTAGGCTTTATAGTAATAAAAAATAGAACTAGATAGTACCTAGAATTTTAGATTATTAACGAACAGCCTGCTGCTTTATATACTACTATCTTTATTATATAGTATTATATTCTTATTTAATAGCAGCGGGAAATTATCTATAATCTATATTAAAGGTTGGATAGGCTAGTAATAGCTTCGCTAAATTTAAGAAAGAACTAGTAAAAATAGAATAAAAGGAACGTAAAGTAGAAATAGGAAATTTATATAGAACCTACTATTTTATAAAGAAGTAAAAGGTAAAACCTTTAGCTAATTAATTACTATCTATAAATCTTTTTAACGCGTATATATACCGATAACTATATAGATTACTATTAGATTAATTAGCCGATTAAATCTTTCTAGTAATTAATTAGATAATTAAATCTTCCTTCGCTCTAAACGATAATTATACTAGCAGTAGTAGTAGAAAGCGGCGGGAAACAGGTTTTAGACGAATATTAAAACTAATAGCGACTATATAGTTAGATATACTATAAACTATTATAATTATTTTAGTTCTAAAAGCTAGAGATTTATTATAAAATAGTTCTATAGAACTTTCGTACCGGAACGGTATTAATAGGACGATATTAATATACGGTATAACCGACCGATTTTAACTAAGTCCTATAGAATACCCGCCTAACTCTAACCCTCCGTACCGTACAATAATAGTCTTTCTATAAAATAATTTATTAGGCGTTATTTAGATATCTTTATTATATAATAAATGAATTACTATCTATATTATTAGGAGAAGTTAAATCTAGTTTTCTTTTTTATCTAAATAATAGATTTTAAAGTAGGTTTCTAGTATCTAATTTATTTTTCCTATTTATTTATCTATTTATAGATAGAACGATATTAGTATAGTCTATTTCGTTTCTACTATTTATATTAATCCTTTTATAAAATTTAAGATAAATAATTTATTTCTATCTAAAATAATTTTTTTTATAATACTATTTTTATAAAATACCGTTCGTAGTAATAGAAAAGCAAGCTATTCTACTATTATTATTATTTTTTATAGTATGAATTTTAAATATTTCGTAAATCTATTAATAATTATTACTATTATATTATATAAAATCTATATATAAAAGTTAATAGATTCTAGTAATTTTATAATAAAGTCTAATTTAATCTATTAATAAAGTATATTTAGTATTTTTATTAGCTATAATTTTCTTACTAGCTTTTAGCGACTTTTTTTTATTAATACGTATTCCGGGTAGATTTTAATATTTTTTTTTATATTTTTTAAATACTAGTATATTAGTTTTCTATTGAATTCTTTTTAATATTTTAGTAATTCTTTAATATCTAGCAATCCTAGAGTTATATATTTATTAAATTATTTCGGTTATTTTTTCTAAAGTTTCGGCTTTTTCTAGAATATTTTCTATCTTTTTTAAAAAAGGTCTGGATATTTTTTTAGTAGCTTTATAATCGATTCTTCTATTTAGTATATCTATAACCGTATTATTAATACTTTTAATATATTTTATTTTAAAATTATAGTAGGTTATTTTTTCTATCTATCTTATTTATTATTAGTTAAACTCTTTATTAACTAATAAAGATAAAAGGTTTTTATAGTTAGTATATACTACTCCCTTTTATCTGTTTTATTTAAATATATCTTTTAATATACGAAGCTTATAACTATTATAAGTATTTTTTTATCTATTATTATATAGTTAACCTCTAATAATATTAACTTTCTAGAATAATATCTAAGTAGTTTTCCTTTCTAGAAAATATATAATTCTATTATTTAATCTAAAGTATTTATATAGAAAATAATCTACTCGCTAGAATTAATTATTATAAAAGCCTTTTCGGATATAAAATTCTATTTAAATCTTTTAAATACTTTATTCTAGGTTTATATCTATTAGAAAGGTATACTATTCCGAAGTAAATCTATAAACGGAATCGTTTTTTTATATATCTTTCTATTATATTTTAGTAAAATTCCATAAATTCTAAAAAATATTAAATATCTTTTTTATTTTTTAGTACCGGCTATTCGCGTATTATTTATAATTTATTTACTTTTATAGTAATACTTTCTAGTTTAATTATATATCTAAAAAATATAACCTCCTATTTATAGAATTCTAACTTTTTTTTTTATTCTAAAATTATATTTTCGGAACTTTTATAATACTTTATAAATATATTATATATATTTTTTTTTCATTTTAGAAAAGATCAGTACGTTATCTATATATACTATAATAAAGATATTAAAATAGTTATATAATATTTTATTAATTATACGTTATAGAGTCGCCGGTATATTTATTAATTTAAAAGGTATAATTAAGTATTTAAATAGTTCGTATTTTATTTTAAACGTAGTTTTCTATTCGTTTCTAGTTTGAATCCGTAGTAAATTAAATACGTCTTTTAAATTAAATTTTATAAAAAATTTAGTTTTTCCGATTCTACTTTTTAAATTTACTAGAAATAGGAGTAGGTATTTATTTTTTTATATTATTATATTAAATTTTCTAAAATCGATATAGAATCGAAGATTACTATTTTTTTTAGAAATAAATATAACCGGTTATTCTATTTTTAATTTAAAATATTATATATACTCTTTTTTAAAATTATAGTTAATATATTATTTTTATACTTTTAACTAATTATTATTTAATCCGTAAATTAGTTTAGCCTTTAACTTTTCCGGGTCTATTATAATAATTTTATAATCTTTCTAGATATAAGCTAGTAAAAGTAATCTTTCTTTTAATTCCTTTAATACGTTCTAGAATTTTTTAAAAAATTATAGAATTTTATTTATAATAGCTAATTTCTTTTTAGTCTACTATTTCCGAATAAAGTTATTATATAATTTCTATATTTTAGCTATCCTCTTAGATATATTAAAAAGATAGTTTTTAATTTTTATTATTATTATTTTTTAAACGATTTCTAGATTCTATAATATAAGTTATAGAATACCTAAATATATATTCTTTTATATTTTTATAATATCGAAAATAATCCTTTCTTTATATCTATTAATTTATATATATAGGGGTCTGGTCTAATATTTAATTCTAATAAATTCTATTTTATTAAAAGTTCCTATAAAGTAAAGTTCCGTTTTTCTAGTTAAAGGAATATTAAACCTCCTCGCGTATTCTTCTAATATAATATTCCGAATAGTTTCTAAATCGACTAAAGTCTCTATAGGTTATCTAAATAATATTAGCTAGATAAAAATTCGATTTTTATCTATTTTCCGGAATTATTAAAATATAACGTTCCTATATATTAGAGGGCGCTACGCTCGAGCCTAGCTATAGCTATAGATATAGGCCGAACTACTAAATAGTAAAGGAATCCTAGTATAAATTATTATAACTAATCCTATATAGCCGTAAAGGTACGGTTATAATATTACGAGGTATCTTTATTATAAAGTAATTAAGAAAAGAATAGTAGAAACGTATTTAATAATTATATTAATAACTAATAAAAGTAACTATCTATAGGAATACTAAGTAATATATATCGTAAAAGTAGCCGTAAAAGCCGATAGGTAGCTATCTACTAAAAGTCCTATTAGGAAAGGGAGCTATAGCGGCTATAGGCGGCTATAGATTATTAGGCTCGCTTGTTTAACCAATCCTTTTAGGGAATCTCTGTGAAATCGTAGACGTAACAGTTTAGTTATAGACCAGATAAATAATTTAAATTTCTATAATAAATAAAATATCTTTAGCTATTAATATATTCTATTTCCTTTCTAAACTAGTAATCGAATTATCTAAATAGTTAGTAGTAAAACAATTAACTAGAAAATAAAAAATTCGTTTATATATAGACGTAATAGTAGGCCGGAATGCCCGTTCGAATATTATATAATAAATAAGTCATTTCCGGCTATTACTATAATTTAAATCTTTTATAATAGTAGAAAATTGGAGTTTCGAAACTAGTAAATGACTTTTTCTATATAAATAGTTTTATATTTAAAATAGATAATATTTTAAATAATATTCGAAATCAAATAAAATAGATTTTTCTAAATTTAGATATACCGCGAATACTATAAAGTATATTACTAACTAGGCTGGCCGTCGGATCGGATCTTAAACCCGGATTAAAAAAACCGACTCGATTCGAATCGGTTCCGACTTTTCTAAATACCGATTCGAATTAATTCCGACTTTTTTAAATACCGACCCGATTTAATTCCGGATTAAATCCGAATTTCTAGATTCGACCCGCTATAACCGCTAAAATCTAATATAAAAGTATAATTTTAGTATTAAAATATTATTTTTTTTCTATATTAAAAAAGATTAATCTAGTATAGTTTTTTAATTAATAGTAATATAATTTAGTTAATTTGGTTTTGGTTTTGGTACCCGGTAAACCAGTAGTTCGGTAAGCAAATTAAACGTTAGTATACCAGCATTAAATATACGATAGCAGAATATATATTCTAGTTTAATTAATATAAATAATAGTTCATTCTATAGAATTTTAAATTAAATTTACTTAGTAATATAACGTATCCTTCTACCGATAATTTAATTAACGTAGAAACTTTTATAGATAAATATACCTCGCAGTTATCGCTTCTTTTTCTTTTACTAGTAATATAAGTCTAAAACCTTTTACGTACGTATATATTCCCGTAATAGCTATACCGTAGCTAAACTAGACGGTAGTATCTATATCCGTAATAATATTATGGGGCTACCTGAAGGTCTGGTATCTTTAAAGATTGGTTGGATTTATTAGTATATCTATAAACGGAGATATAACGGGTAATTACTTTAAATTAATATAAAAATAAATTAGTTTAATTACTAGAATAGTATATAGCGATAACTAATAAATTAAATACGAGCTATAAAAGTATCGAATTCGGGATCTATATAGATAAATAAAATCCTCTACTATTTAGATTACTTATAGACTAAGATAACTAAAATAGCTTTATTTTAGAGTATTTACTCGCTAAAACTACTTAAACTAAGTTTACTTATAGTATTTATATACTAAGACTACTAAGATTAGAGTATTTAGAATATTAATTCGCTAAAACTACTAAAATACTTCTTAGTACTAATATTAAAACCGTCCTATATATCTCTATCTATTAAAATATAATAGGAAATCCTATACTATATTAAATACTACCGCGTTCCCGAAAGTATACCGCCTATATTTATAATACTAGGTTCCTTCTTTAGATTTTTCGTCTTAAAAAACTATCGTCCCTTCTTTTTTATAGATAAAAGGAAAAAACTATTAACTAAAAATCGTCGTAAAAAAGTCCTATTATTAGGTATCGGTATATTAGCTATACGTCCTTATCGGAATTACTCCTAGCTAGAGAAATTCTATCGCGTTAACGAAGGTTCCGAAAAGTATATAGATTATATAAAATAAACCTATTTTTATAACCTTGCTCTATTAGATACTATACGCTAGCGTCGTCTTAGAAAAAAATATAAAAAGTTAAAGAAAGAATTATATAAAGTATATATAAAATAATAGCGTTTATTTTATTAGTTAGATTATATTAAAGGAAAGTAGCGTATTATAGTTAATAGTAAACTATAAAATATTAAAAAGCTAGAATATAAGATTATTACTACGGATCCGTTTTTTTCCGTAAATCTAAATCCTTTTATTAATATAGCTTTTAAGTAGATTTTCCTATCTAGCGATTCCTATTAGTTAATAACTTCTTTAATTCCTTTTAGTAGAACTATTATAAAGCCTTCTAGTAGTTTACTAAGTATTTTTTAGGTTTCTAGATATTTTTTAAAATAGGGTAACCTTTCTATTTAATTAGATAGTTCTAACTTTCCTATTATAGGATTTTTTCGACTATAAAGGTATCTTCTTCTTATATCTCGAAATTAAATATCTATTATAACGGCGTTCCGGAATCGGCTGGTTTTAAAAGAGATATATAAAATACCGGGTATATTTTTATATCTTTAGATAAATCGAATTTAAAATTCTAGAATCTTCTAATCTTTTTAATTAAAAATAGTCCGACTTTAATATAGTTAAATTTTTTATTTAAAGTTCTTATTTTTAGATTTTTCGTAAAAAGGTATACTTTATTTCCTTTCTTTAGCTAAAGTACTATTTTTTATTTCTTATTCTAGTATTTACCCGAATATTTCTATATTTTTAGGATATTTCTATAGATCTTTTTCTAAATATCGATTTTTTAGATTATTAATTCCGCTAATTTATATAGTAGCGGTTATCTAAATAAATTTGGTTAATTTCTATTATTAGCGTAGAACAGTATTTCTTTTATTATACTAGATTCTCTTATATTAAGTACTAATTACGCTATTAGTAAGAGTAAAATCTAATTATTCTGAACGTTATTAATATACTACTTTAGATATTATTTAAATATCTAGTTAATACGTTTTATCTACCTGTCTATTATCGGGTAGAAGGCTATTAATATTTTTAATTTAATACTAAATAGAGGAATAGGTATTTTCTAATAGTTTAAAGTAAAGAACTTATCTCTATTATTTATTAATACTTCTAGTAGTCTATAGTATCGAAATAATCAATCTAGGATAATAAATCTAAGTTATTCTATTATAAAATCTTCCTAAAATAGAAATATATAGATATATTTCGTAAGTATATCTACTATATTAAGTATTAAATTATATTTTATATTTATCGTCGTGTCTTTTAATTTCGGGAGTTTAATAATAAAGTCTAATATAACTTCCTTCTATAATAAATCCGGTAGTTTCTAATACTAAATCTTTCTATAACGAATATATATACTATACTTATTTTACTAATAACTAAAATATTTTTTAATATATATTTCGATATATTACTTTATATTGGAAACTGGTAATACTATTATAAAAGTTATATTATCTTTATTACGCCTGGATATCTTTATAGTATTCTATTATAGTACTTTTTAATATATTCGTTAATTTTATTATTTAGTATTTATAACTTTTTTTTTTTAATAGAAATTATTCCTAGTCGTTTCTAAATATACGCAGCGTTATATTTATCTTATACTAATTTACTAATAGTAATCTATCTTTATTAACTTTAAAGATACTATTATTAAAAACCTCCTTTATTTTTATATAATTACTTCTTCGATTTAGAATATCTATTTTTCTATTTTTCTTATCTGGAATATAGTATATTTTAAATTTATATTAATTAAGGAATTTAGACTATTATATTTATCTTCTATTAATATATTTTATTATTATAAAATATAAAAGATTTTTATAGTCTATAAATATAGTTAATTCTAGTAATCTTTCGGCGTATACTCTTTACTATTCTAGTATAGCTATTATAGCTAGTAGTTCTTTATTATAAATATCGTAATTCTATTCCGCTAGCGATAATTTTCTAGATATATATACTATTAGATACTATTTACTATCGTATTATTATAGAAGGTATATTTCTATAGCTAGATCTAATAAATTTATTTCTATTTATAATAGTTTCTTTAAATTAAATATTTTAAATACTAGGTCTCTTATATATTTTCTTCTAAAATCTTCGAATATTTATTATTTTCTTTCTCTCTAGTACTATTTAACGGTATCTTTTATTAAAGCTATTAGAGCGAAAGTTCTTTTAAAATAGTTTCTTATAAACTTTTAATTATAGTTTATAAATCCGAAAAAGTTCGAAACTTTTTTAACGTTTATTAATATTTTCTATTCTATAATAGCTTTTAATTTACTAGAATCGATACGTAGTCTATTTTATCCTACTATAAATTTTAGAAAGTTAACCTTTTTTTTATAAAATTTATAATTTTCTAGTTTAAAGCGTAAGTCTTTTATTTCTAGATATTTAAGAACTTTACTAACGTATTATTTATATTCTTCGAATATTTTAGAAAAAACCAGAATATTATCGAGATAGGCGATAATAAATATATCGAGATATTCTTTTAATATATTATTATTTATATTCTAATAGACTACCGGGGCGTTTATAAATCTAGATAGTATTATTATATATTTATAATAACTATACCGTATTAAAAAAGCTGTTTTCTATTCTTTTCCGGCTTTTATTTATATAAGGTTATATATTCCTCGAAGGTCGAGTTTTATAAAATATTTTATTCTAGAAAATCTATTTTAAAGTTCGATAATATTTAATAATAGATATCTATTTTTAATTATAATATCGTTTGACTTCTAGTAATTAATATATAAACGGAATATTTCGTCCTTTTTAGATATAAAAAGGATCGGGTATCCTACTAGTAATTAAGATTTTCTAATAAATCCCTTTTTTATATTTTCGTCTAGGTATTTATAGAGTATTTTAAGCTCTATTATAGATAATAGATAGATAGATTTAAATATAGATTATTTATCTAGTTTAAATCTAACTTTATAATCCTATATCTAATATTTAGGTAGTACTTTTATAGTTACCTTTTTCTAAAATAAGTTTATCTAATTTTTATATTTACCTAAAACCCTTTCTAATAGATTTTCTATTAACTTTTTATTAGATAATATAGGGTTTTCGAAAGGTTTATAATTTTCCTTTCTATCTTTATTTTATTAATCTAGCTAACCTCTACCGGTATCTAATAAGTCGGACCTAAATAGTTTTTAGTTATCCTTTTTCGAAATTATAAATTCGCGTTTTATATTCTACTTTTTATCTACCCGAGATCGCTACTTTAGTATAGGCTAAATACTCTCTATATAGAAATATCGTTTAAAGCTAAATACTTTTTTTTCCTAGTCTATTACTAGATTATAATCCTTTAATTAAAGTATTCTAAGTACGATATTATAGCTAGCTATCTAAACGATATTAAACTAATATTTCTTTTAATACTAGTTAATTATTATTTAGAGCGGTATTATTTCTTCTATAATCTTTCCGTCTCTATTCGGTATATTATTTCTATTAATAACTATTAAATTATATAGGTCTTTTTTCTTAGTCCGAAGGAACCCTTTCCTTATAGCTAAGTCTTTTAATACGAAATTTTCGATCGCGCCTAAATTAATAAATACTTTAACCTTCTATAGTCTATTATTAGTTTCGATAATTATTCTAATTTCGAATATATATACGTAGCTAGCTAAATTTAGTTATTTTTTCCGGACTATAAAGTAATACGCTTATAGTATATCTATTACTATAAGATTTTAACTTTTTCCGAGTTATTTTTAATATTTTTATAATTTTCGTCTTTATAGTTTACCTGCGAAATATATCTATAGAAAATCTAATTAAAGATTCTATTTCTTTTTTATTATTTCTTCTAGTATTCGTATCTGCTATAGATAATATATCTAGAATAGTTATATATATTATAACTTCCGATTTTAATAGATTTTATAGAAGTAAATCGGTATAGTTCTAATAGATACTACCCGGCTTCTTTTTTTTCTAATTCGTAGATCCTATAGTTATTATTATAGCAGGCGATCTAACTAAATAGTATATATTAATCTTCTATTATTATATTTTTCTATTATAATATCGGTTTAGAAATATCTTTATTTTTAGAGGCGTTACTTTCTAGTTTCTTTTCTAATATATCGATAATATTATTTACTACCTAGTCCTACTAATTATTCTAGAGATATTCGTTATTAATATATATTTTATAAGTATTTTTTAATCTTTTATAGATTATTATAAATCTTTCCTTTACTAGTTCTTTATTATAAAGAGCTTAAAAGTATACTAGTCTAATATCCTCTATTCTTATAATTTCCTATCTAGAAACGGCTCTCTTTTTAGTAGGTTTTATTAATATTTATAGTAAAATATTATTCGTCGTAGCTTTTTATAGTACTTTATTATTTTTTATAAACGTAAATTCTTTATCCGAGCTAGCTTCCTAGAGTTTAGAACTACTATTATCGTCTTCTAAAATAATTTCTTACTAGTCTTTATTTTTTTCTAGCGTAGCGTTAAACTATTATTACTATACTTTACTTAATTAATACTTTTTTATAAAATAGCCTAGTTTACTATAATTATAGTACGTTTTAGAATTTTTATTCTTTTTATTATTTCTAGGATTCCTTCCTTTACGTCGCTATTATATAGAGTCCAGTTCTATAGATATAGGTCTATAGTAGTTATCTCCAGTCCTTTTATTTAGTAACTATTTTCTATATAGTTTTCTAGAATAGCGTTCTTTACTAGCTCGTAGTCTTCTATTATAGTATTTTTCTATATCTCTTTTATATAGCTTATTATTAAAGTCGATAGATATTTTAATTAGATTATCTAAAGTTTTATATATTCGACTATCGCGTATAAGTTCGTCTTTTATTTATTTTTTTAATCCTCGTCTATATATTACGTATAAGGCGTCGTTATTCTACTCTATTAGTAGTAACTACTCTTTAAACTATACGGCGTATTCCGATACTATAGTTTTCTACTAAAAGTATTAAATAATATATTTAGTAGTTAGGATTTTATTTAAAATTCTAAAGATATTATAAATAGCTTTTTTAAACTATATAAACTATACGAAAATATATTTATTATTTTCTTCGTTATCTATATATTAGCGTAGGAGAGGTTTTATCTAGTATTAAACTCGTCCCCGAAAGTAAAATATAGTAAAAAGGGTTTTTTTCTTTTTAGCTATAGAATAGAATACGAAGTATATATCTAATTATATAAGCTAATCTTTTAATTTATTCCGGTTTCTATAGTATTTATCGGGTTTATTAATTTAAATACTATAACCGTAGTAATTAGTAGTAGGAATACTAACCTCTTTATTACTACTATTATCTTTTATCTAGATTTCCTTACTTTTAGGTTCGGACTATTTTACTATAGAGTTAAAATTACTTAGAGTAGAGATTTAATATTAACCTGCGATAGATATCTTAAAGATATTTAAAATATTATAAGACTACCTAGAGGTCTAGTATTTCTAAAGGTTAGTTAGATTTATTAGTATATCTATAAACGGAAATATAAAAGGTAATTACTTTAAATTAATAAAAGAATAAATTAGTTTAATTACTAGAATAGTATATAGCGATAACTAATAAATTAAATATAAATTATAAAGGCGTCGAGTTTAAAATCTATATAGATAAATAAGATCCTCTACTATTTAGGTTACTTATAGACTAAGATAACTAAAATAGCCTTATTTTAGGATATTTACTCGCTAAAACTATTAAGACTGAATTTATTTATAGTATTTATTTACTAAAACTACTAAAATTAGGATACTTAAAGTATTTATTTACTAAAACTACTAAGATATTCCTTAGTACTAATATTAAAGCCGTCCTATATATCTCTGCCTATTAAGGCGTAATAGAAAATCCTGCGCTGTATTAAATACTACCGCGTTCCCGAAGGCACGCCGCCTGTATTTATAACAAATAACTATATCTACCCGCGAAAACGTCGACTATCTTATTATAGCTAGATTAATTTATTTTAATTTCGATAAAAATTTCTTTTTTACCGCCTTTAAAATACGCTATCCGACCTCCCTACCGCCTTTTAATCTAATCGGCCGGATAAAGTTTCTAGCCGTAGTAGCTAGCGTATTAGCTAGTAAAACCGTTTTAAAGCTATATAGGCTGAAGAATACTTTAATAGTTAAATAGAGCGTTTAGGTACGGGTTATATAATAAATATAGACAAGACGACGACTATTTATAATTACTTTCTAGTATAGTAGATAGATATAGCGGAAATATTAGAAGTTGATAATTATATATAATATCGAGAAAGGACTAGATAGTAGAGGATTCGTAATCGAATAAAGAAGGAAATAGTTAAATAGAAATAATTAACGCTGCAAATCTTATCTGACGAACTATATACTTTTAGCTATGAAAATTTCTTTATACGTAAATATAATAATCGTTGCCGTATATAACGTTGATAAAATATATATATATATATATAAACTCAATATAATTCTAAATAGAAATCTTTTAGAAAGAAATAGTAATATAATAATATATATAGATAATATTTTTTTTCTAGATTATAACTTTTCGATTTACGTAATTAATTAGACAGTTTAATATTTATAGATTATTAACTAGCCGTAATCTTTACCAAACGCGTTACTATTCAGTTAAAAAACGTCTGATTTATTAAAAAATTAATATAAAATTTAGAAATATAGCCGAAAATTTACTAAAAACTAGTTAATAATAAATTTTAAAAGATTAAAAGTTTTAGAAAAAAGATATACGTCTATTAAATTATTTAAAAAAAGATAATACTATTTATATAGTATCGGTAAATAAATTATTTTTAAATAGAATCAATTACTATTTTATATTATCTATAATTATTTTATTTCCGATTTTATAATATAATTATAAATTAGATCGGATCGAATTTCTATCGGTTTCTATTTTATAATCTAATCCGATTTTCGGTTCTAATATTAGAAATCGGCCCGAACCGTTTAATAGGTCAAATCGAATTAATTTACTAAAATTCGGATTAGATTTTGTCAACGAATTCTAAAATAGATTTTTAGATTAGACCGGCTAACAGCTATTTTAATCTAAATAATCCAAAAATTTAAATAATCTAAAAATTCAAAAAATAGATTTTCGATAGATTAGAGTTCTAATAGTATCTATAGTACGAATATCAATTTAGTAAATAGTCTAAATTAGGATCTATATATAAACTAAAAAAAAGCCTATATAATCTTATTTGAAAATAAGGTTTAGCGGCCGCCGCTAAACCTTATTTTTAACGAAAGTCGAATATCTATTTAATAAACTACGCTAGACCTAATCTAGTTAGAATCTAGTAAGAAAATCTAATATTTTCGATCTAAATAAAGCTAGCCTAGCGTTATATATAGGCGTATATAGGCCTACTAACTACTAATATAGATTTAAACGAGTTTAAAATCGAATCTCTAAATCTTTTTAGCCGTTTTAGCCGCTTAGCCGTCTTAGCCGTCTTAGCCGCGCAGCTACGCAGCTTCGGGTATACCCGAAACCGGCTAATAAGCCGCTTATAAACCGCTCTTAGCCGTACCGGCTAAGAACCGGCTTCAAGCCGGTTTTAGGAAATGCTGATATTCCGAAATATCGATAGAAACCCGAATCGAAGTAGCCAGTCTATTACTAACGAATAAGTAGAATAGACGTCTATTCCAATTAATTATTATAGATAGATGATTTTATAACGGATACTGGTCTAGAAAAGTTTTTTTCTTTATACAAAATTATAGGTTTGACGATCTATCGAATAATTCGGGCGATAGCAAGTGGTTTTATTAGACTATTTTTCAAACTATCTAAAAAGTTTGAAATATCTACTTTAAAAACCAAGAAAGTAATTATATAGACCGGTATATTTCTATTAAGATTCACGTATTAGCAAGGACCGCTTCACCGGCCGCGCTCGTCGAACGTCATAAGGCCGAGGTTCTTAAGGACGGCCGAGGCACAGCAGCAGATGCTGGAGTAAGACGTACACCGGAAGATGGAAAGAATGAACACTGAATTATAGGAAATAGGGAAAGAAGGCGTGGAAATGGGAACGTCGCAGCCTGAAGGGTTTATAAATAACGAGAGGTGTCGAGAAACCTGCGAAGGGATACAAGATAATGGAAAAAAGGAACATTTGGTGCCTGAGCCCAGGATTAATATAGTCAATTTGAAGGGCTCTACCGGTGCTCTAGAGAAGCTTGCCTTTCAGATAATTCTTGCATAGTAATAAAAAGTCGCAGTAGATAAGTAGAGCAGTCGTGGTATCGAGAAGACGTATCGAGAAGACCAGTCGTAAGACAGTTAGAGAGCACCTTCGTCATCGTTATTCACTGGTACAGCCTTCGCGGCCGGCGCTTAATCACACGATCTTGCATACTATTTTCATTGATCCTCCACCTCATCTTTCTTTACGTTTACATCTGCAGACAACCTCGAATTGGAAAAAATAAACCCTGCACCCACCTTCACGAATATATCATTTCTTACAATGAGAAATAAAGCTATAAGGAAAGTATATGGTCCTATCAAGATCCATACAACGGATCTTACAGAGGTAAATCGCCAAGATTTGATTACCTGGCACTCTATACTAACATATATGACGCAGTCGCAGTTTCTTAAGAACCTCTTCAACTTCGATGTCAACCACGAAGTCCAGCTCTCCAGGATTATCACCAAGGCGAAGTCTCGAGAGCGGATATGCGGCCCCTTTCAAAAGAGAAATCACCGGCCGGATAGCCACGATCCTCCACGAACGCAGCCAATACCACAGAGCCACGTGTGTCGCCAACCCGGACAGCATGGACGACCCCTACCCAACAGCGCTCTTGCATTACTATCGCCAAGTGCAGAAGGTGGAGAAGAAAAGGCAATCGCCTACATGGCCGAGCTCCAAGATGTGACCAAGCGAGCGCGGGAACAACACGCTCTAGTATTGAAAGCCTCATGGCGCAGCTAGGAAGTCTTAAAACCACCCATGCCGGTGGAGGTGGATTCGCTCTTCCGACCGGGCAGGTGGTTGAGCGTCACTGCGGATGATGGCGAGGAGATGAAGGAGCCGGGCGAGGCTGTGGTAGATAAGCAAGCGTAAGTGGAAGCGATGGACGGATGGAAGGTTGTCCGGAAGGCTAGAGGCAAGAAGCGTGGCTGAAGGATAAAGAGGGTGGATAGCATTGATCCAAGCAAGCTATTCATGCTGGAATACTGCCCATGTACCCGTCCTGGGGTCCAAGCCGGAAGTAATGGTATGCTGTCGTTTGTCTCTGGTATCCTACAACATAGACAGTATCGAGAGAGAGCCTGAACCAGTGCCAGCAATGCTACAACGAGCCTTGACTACTTCATTGGTAGTTGTAGACTCCGGTGGCCGGGACCTTGTCGATGGGGCTGGCTGTTGGATTCCAGTTCGGATAGTGCGGAGGTATTGGTGTTGGCATGTGATGCGTCTGGGGATGATGATTCCCACCAAATCCTTGTCCTTTCCTGCATGGAAACCACCAAGCTAGTAAGGCAACAAGTACAGCGGCGGCTGGAATTGCGACACCTAACGCGATAGTGGACTTCTGGCTGATAGCCGAAGCCGGTTGACCGCTTCCATTGCCTTCAACGCTACTGCTCGTTGGAGGAGACGAAGATGTTGGATTCTTAGTTGGCGCGGCGTCGTTGGACGAGGGCGTCGTTGGGCGTGAGCCTGTTCCAGAGAGTGGTGCGCCTGACGCGATAGGTATAAGAGATGATCCGAATGTAGCAGTAGTTATGGTTGCTGCTACAGTTCCCCCTTCCACTTCCTGACACACAAACTGGACTGCAATGATTTGGTCATTCTCGTTGTCGTCATAGTAACAGTTCCTCTGGATCTTGTATTCGGCTACATCTACGGCATTCGCGCATGATTTGTCATGATAAATGGCTAAGGTAGCGACGCCAGTCGAACATGGAGGCAGGATTTGTACAGCCAAACTGAACATGCGTTGAGTATCCGTAACGAGGCAGGTGCCCACGGGGATATCGAATGTAGAGTTTATGACGCTCTTCCCAATGCAAAAGGGCTCCAAGAAGCTTTTCAGTGTCCCAGGAGCAGCAGATAGACATGAAGCTGGGATATAAAAGAGAAGGATAATTGCAAGACGAAAGTCGATTGCGACCATCTTGCGCGCTTAACGGAAGAGTACGAAGATATGTGTTAAACCCTGGTTTTGAAGGAAAGGGTGCAGGCTTGCGAGATAGTCATTGAAGGGAGCCGTGCCTCAAGATGCAGGTGGTGCATGGATGGCAGCCACTAGCACTTACCTTACAATTCCGGGGTTGGGATGGCCCATGTCAACAACCTTCTAGACTGCCCGGGGCTCCGCCTCGCCTAACATTTCCCGAATCACCCGTTGACATTTCGACAGCCTTGAGGTCGACCACCGCAGCCTTGTGTTCCGCTGCCTGCACAGGGAAAGCATTCTCTGCAGTAGTATGTCACCGAGTCATAAATATGATATCCAAAGAGCGCACAGGCTGACTGCGGCGAGGCCCAGTCGATGACTTGCCATGCGCAAAGGACAAGGGTAGGTCTAGGGACGGTGGATTCCAGATCGGATGTGGCTGCATACGGCTGGTATCGAAGCGACAAGACGATTGGGTAAAGATGCTTAGGTAAAGATTGCGGCCGTGCAGCCTCGATGGCAGGCAGGCGAGTAGACTCTTCTGATGCCTCTGGAACAACATGCGGCCATAATTTTGAATGTGGTCAATGCAGCGGTACGCATGGTTGAAGATGGTGTATATGGGCGGATCGAACCCGTTGGCCATTTCAATTCCATAATCGTCTGTCCGGCTGGGCGCCCGGACTTCTGCATCAGACTTCACCTGGTGGAGTGGTGGGCAAAGACAAGTCACCACGCACGAGCATGACAGGATGGCCAATGACGAGCTGTCAATCACCGGGCGTCCGGCGTCCGGACTCAGGGCTGAGCCCTTACTGATCACGTGGTTTCGCTTGCCAGACTAAAACCAACATGATCGGGCAAGTTCAAAGGAGAACAACCGATATAGTGACGATTTGGGATCAGGTGAGGCATCCTTCCAAAAGGTATCTTACACTTCCCAGATTACCACGGCACTCACAGAAATACAGATGAGCCTCGTTCGATCGTCGCACAGTGGAATCAAGTAGGTTTTGGCTTCCGTCAGTAGCTGGTCCTCCAAAGTAAGTTCAGAGGTCCGCTCGGGGATCGTCAAGCATACCGCGCTCATAACGCCACCATGGTAAGAAAGCAGGGCCGATTTCCTCCATAAACGGTGCAGTACTCATCCACACGAGTCAGGCCTTTACTCCTTTCTTTCGACTACCGCTTGAGCTTCGTCAGCAAGTCTACCGCTCCCACTTCTCTACCCCCAACCTCACATACCCGCATTTTGGTCTTCCCCATCTACTCTTGCCCTCTCGCCGGCTGCACAACGAAGCTTCACCACTCTATTGTGAAAACGCACGATTCAAATTCAAGGGCACATAGCAGCTCGTCGATTTCCTGACAGCATCAATCACGAAACCCTGTGCAAGCTACGCCATATCGCCGTACGAGGATTTCCGTTTCCGGTATATCGAGATACGGAGGCTTTTGGCTACACGACATACAGCTTTGAACAAGTATTGCCGCTCTTTCCCGGCCTGCAGCTCTCCACATTGTGGGTCGGTGATCCATTCCACGGCAAGTGGTCCTCGGAAGACGGTTGGGGTCACAACGCTACCTACAGTACTGTGGACGAGCTCATCAAGATTCAGGGGTTCAAAGAGCTCATCTATGTCGTCGAAAACGATCGATTCCTGAAGCCAGTTCGTTTCGAAAGCCATGATTCTTGGAGCGCAACACCACAGATTCCTCAAGCGGAACTCAGGAAGCATAATCAAGGCATCCACAGCCATCGACCTGGGACGCGATGATAAAAGAGAGGGATGGCCCTAGCGCGAGTGTGGAGATGTATCGGCTGCTGGAGGATGGCAGTCATCGCATTCCCTTGAGGACCGAATTTGAGACGGTCCAGGAAGCTATGGGAAAGGAAGACGAAGGTCAAATCGAGGTAAGGATCAAGAGAGGTACGAACGCAGACCACGTGCAGAAAGGTGAACTGGTCAACAAACGGGCCAAGGGTCTCCATGACCTGTTCAAGGAGTTGAGCTGGGAGGAGATCAATGAGAAGGAGCTCTATGTGGAAACAGAAGATGACCCTAATGCTCATTTATGACACTGCCCACTGGCAGGTGCTCTTCCATTGGGCAAAGGACGTCGCCTTCACGCTTTCCTGGAGGGCTTCACCACTCCGAAGGCTACAACAAGCTCCGTTTGTTTTGCTCTACCTCTGGCATTCAACGGTACTCTTGAACTATCAGCACTCCGCTTTGATGTACATTATCCAAGATCCTTACGAAAGGCGAGCGAGCAATAGCTCGGATCATCTATTCTAACAACCAATCTCTACTCGACTCTTGGTCGCAGCATCGTAATTCTGTCCCCTCCACAACTGCACTTGCAGCCTTTCTTCCCGCACCCCTGGTCATCGTATACGTCCCGCTACCCCCCTACCTCAAAGCAATTCCCCCATCTATCATCATCATCCTTCAAACCATAAAATCTCAGCCGGAATCCCTCTCCCCAACCTCATCAACAACCAATCTTCCCCCTTGCATCAGCTCCGGGCTATCCAAACCCCCGCTCCAAACGACCGTAAAATCTAGCCGATGGTCTTCGACCCCAACTTCAACGGCATCAATATCCAACGCCTGAGGCAAGATTAGCTCTCCTAACTTGTACTTGCCCCTGCATCTACGTCTTGACGAAAGCTGTACTAGGCGCACTGCCGAAGTCCGCCCCCTGGGGGGTGACCCTGGATCGTCAGACACCTAGACAATATAGGGGTACAATGGTCCCAACTGTCCGTAGCAGCTCACCAATATACCCAAGCAACGACGGAACCTCCACTCGTGCTCTACTGGAAGTGGAGGGAGCTTAAAGCAGGAGAATTAGGCCTTTACCACCAGCTGAAGGTCAAATACAACATCCACAACACCGAGATCGCGTTCCTTAATCTGATCTACTGTCCGGATCAGCGTCGAGGGAAACATTAACAGCACTACTAGGATACACTACAATATCGTGGAAACTTCTCATCGAAGCATGGATGAGCTTTTCAATGTTCGATACTGATCACCTGCTACTATCACTAAAGGGCTCGCTGCAGCAGTGGTTAAAACCCGCGTAATCCACAAGTTGAGGGACTGCAAACCCGAAAATGGTACATAAAACAACAAACTCTGATTCTCCTATACCAATGCCATCGATTTGTGCCTTCGGTCGTGGACCTACAATTGATATGCTCAGTATTTAGTTCGAATACTGTAGACCAGGCAACCCGCAGTAATCTGTCCACCACGTCCTTAATTCTTACCTAGATATCGTCAGCGAAAAGCGGGCAGAAACAAGGGGACGAAAACTCACAATCTTTCCATGCGCTACGCAAGAGATCAGCGCATTGGTGATTTGCCACCGGCGTGGGAAGGTTGAAACCTCTATTAGGAGTGCAATTATCTACGGAGGTGACGCTAATATCGTAGACATCGTCCTGGTTGCCGAGGCTGGGCGGATTTTCGTACGCCTCATTGACTATTGGTCCGTAATCCCTCCCTCCAGCCTTCCTTCTATCACCGGCGATGACCGTGTGTCCGATACTGATCAAGCCGTTGGTGATAGTCGGATTCTTGGCATATTGGTCGCAGAAAAAGGCGGTCGCCTTCCGTAGCTCTTTCTCGTGAGAGTCTTTGACAGAACCTACCGGGTTTGGAACACAGCTGGGCTGCGAAGGGGATCTACTGGGGAAACAACGACGGGGGCGGGACTTGTGGAGGAGGCTTCGGCGGGGCCGGTCAGGGACTGCTCGGCCTCCTCCTTCGCGAACAGTCAGCGTCAGGCAGAGCTCAGGAAACAGATTGCAGAACGAAGAGATACAAGCCTCCCAGACCAGCCGTACCTACTTCACAATCTGGCCACCTTGCAGGCTGATCGGCCAAGGCTGGACCGAGTGCGCCAAGAGCTGCACAACTTTCCCCAGACCTTCGGTAGGACTCTCATCTCCTCTGGGCGAGCCATGACCGAAGATGACCCTCCTCACTACATTGATTGGGCGCTGGTGGAGGCAGCCTCCACCGCTTTGTGGCGACCACCCGGCCAAAACCAGCTCCCTGCGGCCTTGGAGCTTGGGAAGTCCACGCGTGACAACTACTTAGACACCGCTGAGGACGGGCTGCCTCCTCCTCGGTACAATCCTGGCGATCCTCCGAGGGCCTTTACAACCTTCGGGCCCTTGAAGAAGGGAGAGCGGTATTTCAAGAAAGGCCGAACGACTGGGACCACCGCCGGTATGTGCCGTGGAACGGAGATGCTGGTCAGTATCTGGGCAAAGGAGAAGCGCCCCGTTGAGTACGAAGATGGTTCAACTGGTTCCGCGGATGTCTACAGGGGCAGTGACAAGTCTCTTGAAGCCATCATCATCAACTACAACATGAATGGTTCCCAGACTTCTTTCTGCGAGGACGGAGACTCGGGCGCCCTTGTCTTCGACGCCTATGGGAACTGCTGTGGTCTACTCTTTGCCGGTTACTCCAATCAGCTCTCACCGCTTGCCGAGTTTCAACATGAAGTGGTGAACGCTGGCTTGGTGATGCCAATAGACCGTGTCCGGAGATAGATCGAGCGGAAGAGCACGCCGAAAGACAAGTACAGCCTGGCGACTGGCCTTCCCAGTGTCTTGAACATAGCTTAGCCGAGACAATAGGAGTTGATCTGGTTGGCCACCAATATGACTCGATGACGACGACGTCAACTGGTGCTTCCAGCTTTGGCGCTCGAGGAGATCCAGATGTTTTGAGTCTGCAACGTCCTCGCTTGAAGGTATGTATCATAGTCTTATTTTGCAGATCATGTGGCGACTACTCTACAAAGAACTCGGTTCTGGAGGATAGACTCAATATCAAACTGTTCACCTCCCCCAAGATGATCATGTTTCGTTCTCCAGAAGTCTTGCTCAGCTCTCTTGGATCCATGACATGAAATTTTGATTGGGGAGGACGGAAAGGGTGTGGCCAGCATGGCCTCTCGCGAGTGCGTCGTATCAGTTCTGATTTTGTTATATTTCCCGTGCTTGCGTCCAGGCCCCTTTGTTGACTGCAGTCATCACCTCAAATATTTCCCATACATCACTGGTCTTGCATAGGTGATGACGCTAACAGAAACAGGTATATATAGCGAAGTCCCTACTCCACTTTTCTTTTTCTTCCACAATCTCATTTATACAACTCTCCTTCGTCTCTCTCCTACGCTCAAGCAGAGCTGCAGAGCTGCACGCATGTCTGTAGGGCGAGCACCAGGTCATCCGCCCTACGATATTGGTTACTTACTCCTATTATTTTCCAGCATCAGCTGTACATAATGTCGTCGCCACGTGCTACCTCAGGATGGAAAGCCAGCGGCTCTCAGGGAAGAGGACGCGGAAAAGGAGGGTCAAGAGGGGATGCCTCCCGTCCAAGAGATAGAGATCCAGCCGGCAGGAGAGGTAGAGGCAAGCCTTTCGATGTACGCGGAGGAGGGGCGCCCATATATCGACCGTGTGGAAGACCAGACCTGGTGCGTGACGACTGGCGAGGAAACTACGTTGCCAGCCGCGGGCGCGGCCGTCATGATTCTCTTGGTGGTCATGTCTCCGAGTCATCCATACCACTCCATTGTGGAATCGGATCTACCTTGCTAGGGATGAACCGAGGGAGCAGTCGTCGGATTCAAACATCAGTCGCGGTGCATATGGGGATCACGATAGACGTGAACCCCGTCCTTCTTCGTCTCTACGCTCAACGGCGGGAGCTCCGGAAAATTACGCACTGCAGAACGGCGAACACCACGACACAGCCGCTGAGCCCAACGGATTAGTCGACGCTTTCCGAAGAAATCACCAACGCTCCACAAGATGATGGCTATCAGGCATTCATACCATATTTCTTGTCTCCACCATCGCGGAAAGCGTCTACGACGCAAACAGAAGCTGTTGTGTCAGACGCTAGTTCTATCACTCAACCCCACAACTCCCCATCAACTGAGCGTGTCCCTAGAACTGGAAGCAAACTTCGAACAGGGCCGGAAAATGGAAGCCTCTATTAGCTTGAATGTCCGAAAGGTCTTTAGTACAGGCAAGAGTTCAGAAAGAAGCGTGGACGACTTGTTCGACTCGCTCACGATCACCGAAGCAGCGGAGATAGAGGCAGTTCGGGAGAATGTTTTGGACATCAAGTTCCCTCCACTGGCGCCCGAGACTGTTGCTTCGCCTAAGCAAAAGAAGTCAGCTGTTGCTTCTAAAATTCTTGTAAACTTCCACGACGATGAAGCCTCGAGCAACTATACTGCAGGTAGCGGAATATTTGACAGCGGAGCTGAACAGGGAGTTGCAAGTTATGGGTTCGATGGGTACCGAGGGGCCTATTCGTACGACGATACGTTCGCTCTTGGAGAAACGGCTGGCTTGACCCAAATTTATGAAAACTTTCCCTAGAGTGACGGACAACAATTGCCTGCCTAGATCCTCCCCTACGCGAAAGTAGAGACGGTGATATCATCGATCGACTGAACAAGAATCACCTCACGGTGAATCTTGTGAACCAGTACCACCAGAGGAGCTAGTGGAGACGGAGCAACAGGTGGACGGAGAGCATTTATACAAGGTGATGGGAAGATAGCACAAGAAAAATCGCAAGACCAAGGCGAAGCTGAAGAGACTGAAGGCGGAGAAAGCGCTAAAGGAAGCCAACATGTTGGATAACGGTTATGAAGCGGGAAATAACCGTTCGGCTACTCGACAGGGGGCCCCCCCGCAACGATTGATGCAAATAGGCTCGATATTAGCGCCCGCTGTCCAGGTGGTAGAGGATTCGATACCTACCTATGCCGCCGCGAGATCTGTCGTCGACGCCGGGCTTAATGATCCCAGCGCCAACGAGCTGGTTGACATAGACGAGCCCATTGAAACTACAGGGGAGAACAAGAAACCCACGCGAAGAAGAACCAAACCCCAAGGACAAGGCGCCAGACAGCGAAAGCGACTAAGAGAATTGCGTACCAACACTCCTCCAGACCTTATATCTTTCGACGACGATGAAACCTCAAGCCACCCTTTCGAGACAAGGCAGATGGTGAATGCTGAGACTGGGGATGGAATGAATGCAGTAATGAGATCGCAAATCATACTTATTGGAGTCTGAGATCCTCCTTATGAGCGCCGTTGATATTTGGCTATGTGACGTTTGAAACGCTTTAAGCTTTTCGGCGGTGTTAGGTCTCTGGTCTATATGGCCTTTCATCGTCAGTGTCTGCACTTGATCTGCTTACTATGCTATACGACCTCTTTCCCTTCTCGCTCGGATTAAAATTTTTATCCCCTCCCCTTGCCTGCTCTCACTCTCACATGTCCCGGTAGGAGCCATACATCATATGATAGACACAGGACTGCATCACACATCCTAGCCTCCACCCAGCGCGCCACTCGGGATATCCACGCAAGAGCTATCAAATGTGGTGTGGAAGAGGCGTTTGTGACGTTTTAATGCTTGAAAGAGGGAAGATTGGGAGACGGGAGGAGGAATGGGGAATTAGTAGGGGTGAAAGAGATAGCGATTCCATCTGACTCCATGAAGTCTCCCCTCCTACAGCGACTACCAGACAAGAAATCACCCTGCTATAGCTGCCCGTATAGAGGCGAACAAAGAATAAGATTGTGGCAGCCGCTTGAACAAAACCTGAACTTGGGAGGAGGAAAACAATCAAATGTACATACAGTGTTGATTGACTCATATCGGTGTACTACTCTATCGTCATAGACTGGAATAGGCGGTGAAATTTAAAATTAGTCCTCAAATCATCGCCGCGAATACCCTTTCGCAGAACGAGTCCATCTGCAGATGGAGGTCCGATTTCAGCACTGTCGACTGCTGTGCTCATAGCAAAAGCGTGGTCCGGATTGTTGAAACACCACTCCCGCCATCCTATCTCGTCTAGAACTTCCTTGATATCATATCCAGCCCGTTCCAAGCTTTGCAAGAGAATGGGCGTCTGGTCAAAGTACCCTGCGTAGTCGAGGACAGATTCACCATCCCGGTTCAGCGCGCAAGGATCTGCCCCATTCTTTAAAAGCGCTGTAGCCACTTCGAACCTGCTTTGAAACCACGTCTCATTCCTGTCATACGGCGAAAATGTGAACATGTAATGCAAGGGACCGTCGCCCCAATGATCTACGGCGCGGATATCGGCCCCTAGGTCAAGTACTATCCTTAGCGTTGATTCAATAATTCTTGAAGACTATCGTATATCACTTTTGTGAATATAATGGACCCAGAAATGTACACTGCTTGAATCGGAGTCGTAGTCATCGAGCATGAATCCCCATTCCTTGAGCCGCTGAAGGTATAGTGAATCCATTGATATTGACCGTTTCAAACGTTCTTCTACCGTTTGACTTATAAAAATTTCGTATATAAAGGAACTTATCGACGTAGAAACGTAGGAGTCTTCTGTTACGTTACTTTTCGCTTGCAGCAATAACTCAACCACCTTAACGTAGACTTTGTCGTTCAAGAGTAACCCTTGAGCGTTCTCGTTTAGTGAAAAGAAGCCCATATTTACGTAATCGAATGAGTTGTGTCTATGTCTTTTATAGGTTTCGATATATCAGCAGCGGTCTCCCGACTTGAAGCTAATGGACTTACGGTTCTATAGCCAGTGGATTAGACCCCTTATCTAGAAAAAGTTGGCATGCTTCGAAAGCTCCGCGCTTTGCAGCCTACTAGTTTATATAAGTAATACTGCTTTAAGAGCCTATACAGGACCAAATATACTATTAATGGCGTTATACTACGCTCGTTACGATTACTAGGAGCAGCAAGCCGTCTCTTAAACAGATCTCGGATACCGTCTACGTTGTTTATTTTAGAAAATTCTATTATTTCGGAATTATTAGGAACTAAAGCGAAAGTGGTTATAAATAGGCAGATCTAAGAATATCCCCTTTGATCTTACGTATTTACGACGGATAGGGTAATACCCCTTAGTTAAACTAGAGACTGAGCTGGTAGGAATTCGATTATTACTCGGTATACTTTTAGCGGAGACGAGATTATACCGATATAAAACTCAGGTAATATCTTTCGATAGGTAGTAATAGTCGAGACAGTCACCCAAAGCGTTCCGATTGTCCAACGGAATATCCAAAAATATCTCCAATATCTAATACGTCGACCGTGGACTTTGGTTGGGCGCTTTGGACTATCAAACGCGGTTATGTCCGGAGTGCAAAGCACGGCCGAGTCAGTGAAATTACGATGATTGTGCATGGATTCGCTCCTGGCCTCCTGTAAGTGGTTAGAGGACGGCTTGAAGCGATCCTCTACATATTCACTGGACATGGATCCCAGTTGCTGCGCTATTTCATTAACCTTCCTTATTACCTTATCGTCCCGTTGGTCCAGGCTCTTATTCAAGGTATTGAAGCATCGCTGAAAAGTAGGTATAATAAATCGCTGCAGCTCGGCTCGAAACACCCGCGCCAGCACGTCTGCTGTGGGTGCTGCCAGGATTGTGCTAGATCGTACACGGTTGTCTTCTACTCGCGTTTGCGACAGCGAGAATTGATAGCCTCAAGTTGATTACTCGTTGTGGTTCGACCCTCGGAGACAAGTCCATAAAGATCCTTTAATATAGCGCCGAGGTATTCTTGAGCCGGCTGGATAATTCTATATACCTGAGTGATAATACCGAGCTCAGTATGCCATCCAGTGCTGACAGAATCCAGTTTTTCTTTAAGCTCCTGGGCGGTATCCTCGTACTGACGTTCGAATTGACTCAGTCTTTGAGAAAGGTGCTGATCGAAATCCATGCCATTCCGCCTACGACGAGCTGGTCAGTGTATACCGTAGCCAAAGCAGCTAATCGGAGGTGCGTTAAGAATCGCCATAAATACAATAAATACTATAGCTCTTACTGCGCAAAGCTCTGCAACGCCAATAATAAAGTAGTCTGATGATTATCCAGCCTCTGAACGATCTCGATAACCCGCTTCCGATCAAGAACCCATTTTGCTCTCCTGCGAAGTTGGCCGCTTCCACTCGGAGCCGGCAGCAACGTCGACAGCGCATCTAACTTAGCTTTTATCAAGATAACTTCATGGCTCGCAGCATCTGGCAGGCAGATTGGCGATCCCGCTGATGCCTGCTGTCGGCTATAGACTACAACAAAACCGTCGAGAACTTTAAGAATCGATTCCACGCTTTGAATGGTTTGTCGGAGCCGCTGGGACAGCTGCGGTGTTTCTTTTAGGTAGTAAATCGATGAGTAGAGCACGTTGCATCCTCGCAGCGCGACGTTGATCACGGAGGCAACGCCTGCTATGGTCGCAAACACTTCGGCCATGGGGAACGGAAAGAACGAAGAGGGAGTTGAGACGAGGAAATTGGCGAGATTCAGGCCAGCGCTGCTTGGGGACAAGGCGCAGCAAGGCTGCGTCTGCGGGGCGCCATGCATGAGGTGTGGGTGACATGCAGCAGGAGCCGCGAGTCCTGCAGGGCGGCGCTCATGACAAAAGTAAACTAATATATCATCCTCCCCGGCTGACACTGGCCTGCGATTCTGGGGCTCAATACACAATGGCTAATCCCTGGATTGGATACCATCTGTTATACATCATACCTACTCGATACGTCGCTGTATGATGTACATCGTATCGGGGATCGCACAATACCCTCAGTAAACAATGATAACAGAAGCGACAGCCACAGGCAAGTTATATACTTTATTTAGTTATTTGTTTTGGTTTTGGTGCCCGGTGAACCAGTGGTTCGGTAAGCAAATTAAATATTAGTATACTAGTATTAAATATATAGTAGCAGAATTTATACCCTAGTTTAGTTAATATAAATAACGGTTCTTTTTATAGAATTTTAATTTAAATTTATTTAGTAATATAACGTATCTTTCTACCGATAATTTAATATCGAATTTTTATAGATAAATATATCTTATAGTTATCGCTTCTTCTTTTTTTTTTACTAGTAATATAAGCCCTATAATACCCTTTATAAATACTACGACTTATTAAAACCCTTTATATATATATATATTCCTATAATAGCTATAGCTATAAACTAAACTAGACGGTAGTACCTTTATCTATAATAACTATACCTACCCGCGCGGACGTCGACTACCTTATAGTAGCTAGAGTAAACTATTCTAACTTCGATATAAATACTTTTTTTACTACCTTTAAAACGTACTATCTGACTTTTCTACCCCCCTTTAGCCTAATTAACCGGGTAAAGCTTCTAGCTGTAGTAGCTAGTATACTAGCTAGCGACTATTTTATAGCTAGTAACCTTCTTAAAGCTATATAGGCTAAAGAGTATTTTAATAGTTTAGCGGAACGTTTAGGTATAGGTTATACGATAAATATAGCCGAGGCGAAGACTATAGATAAATACTTTATAGTATAGCAGGTAGATATAGCGGAAATATTAGAAGCTAATAATTATATATAACGTCGACGAAAGACTGGATATATAGTATTTAAACTGGACCGAAGACTGCGAGTAACGAAGTTATACTTATATAGTAGAGGATTCGTGATCGCGAATAAAAAAGGAAATAGTCAAATAGAAGTGATTGACTGCGCTGTAAATTTTGCCTGATAAACTATATACCTTTGGCTGTAAAAATTTCTTTACACGTAAAATATAACAATCGTTGCCGTATATAACGTTGATAAAATATATATATATATATAAAAACTCAATATAACCCCAGATAGAAGCTTTCCAGGGGGGGCAAGTTATATACAACAATAACAGGGACTTTTACTAGGCTTCACGCCTCGAACTCCGTAGCGTAAGTCGTCCCGCAGCGCCGGTCACATGTCGTGACCGTTAAAGCCACATGTGTGGGTTCTGTGACCTGTTCGCTGCTACACCCCCTCTCTTTTTGACATTGGAGCCCGGGGTTCGAGTCCCAAGGGAGCTCTTTTTTTACTTTTTTTGCTAGTCGTTTTGTTTTCGGTTTGTTTTGCTTCTTTATCAGTCCGAAGAGTGATAACGTTGACACGTGAAAAGTTCTGGCTGTTGCCCTGTTTGCTATATCACTGGGAGAGTGAAACTGGTGATTTGTTGATTGGTTTATTGTTTGTTTATTGTTCGTTTCGGTCACAAGGATGTTATTACCTCCTTTTTTAAAAGTAAAACACTGATATAAAAGACGACCGTATATCTGAAAATTGTTTTATATCGATAGTACTATTTTTTTTGAAATATATATATAAATCTTTTTATTTACTTTATATACTTTTTATAAAATCGTTTAATTTTCTTTTTTTATATCAATATAATAGTTTTTTTTTTAGTTTTTACGTATTTGGTATTTCGTATAATCTTCTATATAAATTTTAAACTATTACGTATTTAATATACGTTTAAATAAATTTTTTTAATATTATATAGATTTTAAACCGTATTTATTAAATTAATTAGTTATAAAATTAATAATTATCACGATCGGATATATAATATTCCATATATTCAATCATTTTGCTATATCATTTTTTCTTTTTCGAAACGTTTAAATTTTTCTAATATTATTTATATTTACCTTTTATCTATTTTTTATTTTTTTATTAGAATAGAATTTTAGTATTTTAATATTTTAAATAATATTAATAATATCAAATCTAGTTTAAATTAGATAAATTATCTGGCTATAATAGAATTATTAATTATTAGATATTTAGATATTCGCTATACGGCTAGATATTATAAATAGAAACGCAATTTTATACCAAATAATAATAGCCGTATTAATAAAAAATCTTTTTAATATTTAGTATTAGATAAAATTTAATAATCTGCTATTAGTAGCGATACTAATTAATATTTTCCCGGAAACGATCTTTTATTTTATATTAAAATTCATTTAGTATTTTTACTTTTTATAGAACTTCTGTCCGAAATTATAATTAAATCATTATATATATACGTTTTATTACCGTAGTTTTTATACGGTAGCAACAGTTGTTGCTTGTATAGTAAAGAATTTTCGCAGTCAAAAATTAATTAAAGTTTGCAACGTTAATCGTTATTATTCTACTATATATTCTATTTAATTACTATTTCTTTTCTATATAAATATATCTTAGATTACCCGCAGTCCTTTACGTAATTCCAAGAATAAATATTACTTTATATATACGGAAAAACGAGCGATCTTCTACTAGAATTCCTTTATACTACTTCGAATATATTGGCCGTCGGATCGGATTTCGAATCCGGGTTCGTATTCCGGGTTCGAACCGAATCGGTTCCGACTTTTTTAGATACCGAATTAAATCGGTTCCGATTTTTCTAGATACCGAATTAATTCGGTTTCGGGTTAGATCCGGATTTCCGGATTCGACCCGCTAAAACCGCTAAAATCGAGTATAAAAATATAATTCTAGTATAAAATTTATATCTATTTATTAGAAATTAATCTAATTAGAGTAAATATATTATCTATATCTAATATCTATATATATTATCTAATATCTATATATATTATCTATATCTATTATTAATATATAATATCTATATATATTATCTATATATATTATCCATATATAAATTTATTTAATTAATTGATTAATTTTAAATATTTTAATAAATAATAGTATTATATTTTATTAATTATAGTATTTTACTATATATAAAAGATTTAGCGTATCAGATCGGATTTTTATTAATATCTATTTTATAATCCGATCTAACTTTTAATTCTAATTTTAGGAACCGACCTATACTATTTAATAGGTCGGGTCGAATCGATTTACTAAAACTCGGGTCGGGTTTTCGAAATATTACTGGAACCCGACCCGGAATAGCCAGTCTAACTTCGAAATACGTACGATTATAAACTATTAATATAGCTTCTAGGATTATCTACCAGATGGTAATACTATCTTTTACTTCTATTACTTTATTTTAATCTACGGTTATATTCGAATCTAGACGGCCTACTAATTTATCTAGATATTCGATAACTACTAGTTTAACTGCTAGTTTAAATTTCTATTCGGATTCTAGTAGGATAAAAACTTCTATTAGAAATCTAATACGATCGCTAAAGCTATATAGTTTTAGCGATCGTTATAGTACCTTTTTATTTTATTTACTCTTTCTTTTACTTTTTCTTTTACCTTTTTAATTTTTACTTTTACTTTATTCTAGTTACGTTTAATAATATTAATAAAAGACTATACTATCGGATTACTAGTATTATTAATAATTCTTTTTTTTGATATTTGTTTGTAAAGTAATTTATTAAAAGTGATTTAGATATTTTTATTATATAAGAAACTAACCGCTATTTATATTATTAGAAAGAATTATATCTTATTTTTTCCTGTTTTTAAATAATATATTTTTAGATATATTTCTAGAATTTAGTTTATTTTTTTCGTTTATTTATCCGTATATAGGTAAAATAATATTAATACTACTTATTCTATTCCTACCGTTTTTATTAATCCTTTTATAAAATTAGAAACGAAAAGTTTATTTCTATCTAAAATAATCTTTTCTATAATACTATTTTTATAGAAAACTTTTTTTAAAAGAAAAAATATAAATTATTACGCTTTTATTATAATTTTATATAATATAAACTTTATATATTTTATAAACCTATTTACTATTTTTACTATTATATTTTATAATTTTTAAATATAAAAGTCGACTAATTCGGGCAGACCTATTATAAAGTCTATAGTAAATTACTAGTAAAATTTATCTAGTAAATTTATCGGCTATAGTTTACCCGATTATTTCTATCGACTTTTTTTTAATATTATATATTCTAAATAATCTTTAATATACTTTTTAATATACTTTTTTAAAATAGATATATATTTTTTTTTAGATTATTTATTTAAAATATTTTTATAATATTCTAATTTTCTATAGTCTTTAGATTATATATTTTTTAAATAATATTATTTTTTTTTAGACGTTTCTATCTTTTTTAAAACTTTATTATTTCTTTTTAATAATAGTCTATTTCTTTTTTCTACTACTTCGTTGTCTATTTTTCGGCTAAAAATATCTATAACCGTATTATTTATATTTCTATTACATTAAATTTTAAAGTTATAATATATTATTTCTTCTACCCATTTTATTTATCTTTAATTAAAATATTACTAATAAATAAAGATAGAAGGTTTTTATAATCTATATAAACTATTACTTTTTTTAAAATTCTATCAGTATAGATTTTCTAATATATAAAGCTTACTAAGATTGCTAGTATTTCTTTATCTATTATTATATATTTAATTGTAACGTCTTTATATATCAGAAGGCGTTACGCTCGAGTCTAGCTATAGCCGTAGACGTGGTCAGAACTACTAAATAGTAAAAGAATCCTAATATAGATTATCGCGATCAATTCTATATAGCTATAAAAGTATAGTATCGATATTATAAAATATCTTTATTATAGAAATAATTAAAAAGAGAATATCTAAAGATATTTAACAATTATATTAATAACTAATAAATATAGCTATTCAAAAAAAGTAATAAATAATATATAAAGTAAAAGTAGCCGATGGTACTAATAGATAGCTATTTATTAAAAGACTCTATAATAAATGTCGACTATAGCAGTTATAGATAGCTATAAATAATTAGTTTCGTTTAGCTAGCTAATCTTCTAGAATTTTTTTATAGAACTATAAATATAATATAGCTCTTTTTTTATCTTTTCGTATCTAGCTTTTCTATATATATAATATTTAGGGCCCGACTAATTTTCTCTTTTATTTTCTTTTTTTAATATTTTTATTATATATTTTTAAAAAGGAAATTATTTAAAAATTTTTTATTAAATCTTGTCCCGGAATATTATTATACCTTTTTATTATAATTTTTATATTTATAATTTTTAAAAGAAAATAAAATTAAAATTAATAATAAGATTTATAATAAATATATTCGGATATTGAAATTTTATAGTTTATTAATTCCTAATACTATTTTTAAATCTTTTTTTCAATTTAAATTTTCTATTAATTTCTATAGAAAAGCGTTTAAAAAAAAATTAATAAATATTTATCCGATATTTTAAATATTTTTAAAAAATATTCTAAAACCTATTATTATATTAAATTTTTTCTAGATTTTAAAAAAAAATTCGTAATTAGTTTTTTATTTAGAAGTCGGATTTATACTAGCTTTTTAGAAAATAAAAATATTTTATTATTTATTACCGCGTTTTAGAAAAATAAAAAAGTGATTTTATTATTTAGAAATAATACATTTTATTTTATTTTAATAAATTTAATATTTCTATAATTTTTTTTTCCTCTATTAGTTTTATATTAGCCGTATAAAAAGTATCTATTATATTAATTCCTAGTTTTAATTTAGTTAATATTGATTAGTTTCTAAAAGAATTTAAATTTTTTTAGATTTTAAAAGCGATAAATATATAAAAGAATTTCTAGTTAAAAATTCCTTTTTCATTTTACTATATTTAGTTAAATTATATATTAATATTATAAATTATATTCGATATTTCGAAAGTTTTAGTAAATTTTTATTTTTTAAATACTATTTCGTTTTATATTATTAAAGATAGAAACTATCTATCTTTGAATTATATATTTAATATTAGATTATAAATTTCTTTATCTAGTTTTAATATAAAATTATATTTAATATCTGTTATATTTTTAATAATATTTTAGTATATTTTTTTAATATCTTTTATTTATAGTTTTTAGATTATTTTTTAACTTTTATTATATTTTAATAATAATTATACTAGTAAATAGTAATTTTTTTCTAGAATTTTATTTTCTATATTTCGCTTCTTTTTTTAAAGAAGATATTAATTTTTCGAATTTATTTATAATTAGTATTTAATAAAATCTCTGATTTTCTATATTAAAGGTTTTTATATATAAAAAGGTATATTATTTATAGTTTTATTTTTCTTTTGATTATATTTCTTTATACTAGCATTTTAGAATATAATTTATTTGAATTTCTTTTAAATATAATATATTAGCTAGAACTTTTAATTAATATAAAATTTAATATTTTAAAAAATCTATTTTTAGTTTTAACTTTAATATCTGAAATTTTATTATTTTATTAACTTAATCTTTAAATATATTCTATTTTTTATTTATATACTTTTTTTATTATCTTATTTTTTTTTCTATTTATAAAAATTATTATTTTAAAGCTTTTAATTTCGCTTTTAAAAGCTATTATTAAAGGCTTTTCTTCCTTTATAGAGCCTCTGTCCTCTTGTGGGGCCTCTGTTCGGGGTTATAATTGAGTCATTATATATATACGTTTTATCACCGTAGTTTTTATACGGCAACAATAAATATTGCTTGTACAGCAAAGACTTTTCGCAGTCAAAAGTTAAATAAGGTTTGCAGCGCAGTTGATCGTTTTTATTCTATTACATCCTCTATTTAATTACTATTCCTCTCCTATATAAGTATACCTTTTATCACTCGCAGTCCTCTACGTAACTCCAGGAATAAATATCGCTCTATATATACGGAAAAGCGAGCGACCTTCTAGTACGTAGCCTTATCCTAGAATTCCCTTATACTACTTCGAAATACGCACGATTATAAGCTACTAATATAGCTTCTAGAACTATCTACTAGGCGGTAATACTATTCTTTATCTTTATTAATTCGTCTTTATCTACGGTCTGTAACGTCTCTGTATATTAGAGGGCGTTACGCTCGAGCCTAGCTACAGCCGTAGACGTAGTCCGAGCTACTAAATAGTAAGGGAATCCTAGTATAGATTATTATAACTAATCCTATATAGCCGCAGAGATACGGTTATAATATTATAAGATATCTTTATTATAAAATAATTAAAAAGAGAATAGTAGAGACGTATTTAATAATTATATTAACGACTAATAAAAGAAACTATCTATAGAAGTAGAGAGCGATATATATAGTAAAAATAGCTATAAAGGCCGACGGGTAGCCGTCTACTAAAAGTTCTATCTAGAAAGGCGGCTATATCGGCTATAGGCGGCTATAGATAATTAGGCTTATTTATTTAACTAATCCTTTTATAAAACCTCTATAGAGTTATAGATATAATATAGCCCTCTCTATATCGCTTTTTACCTAGTATATAATCTATCTTCGGGGTATAAAAAAAGTATATTTCCTTCTTTTTTTTTTTCCTTTTTTATTCTATCTTTTAATATCTTTACTATATATTCTCGATAAGAAAATTATTTAAAATCTTTTTATTATATCTAGTCGAAAGGAATTATAATACCTTTTTTTTATTCTCTATATACCTATAATCCTTTAAAAGAATATAAGGTTAAAGTTAGTAGTAATATTTATAATAAATATATTCGGGCCTAGAAATTAGATAATCTTTTAATATTTAATACTATCTATATATTAATTCTTTTTTTTTTTTTTTTACTAACTTTTATAGGGAAGTATTTTAAAGATAAAAAAAATAAACTTCGTTCTAATATTATTAGTATTTTTAATAAATATTCCGAGGCTTATTATTATATCGAGTCCTTCTTTAATTCCGAAAAGGAAATTTATAATAAATATTTAGTTTAGGAATCGGATCTCCGCCGGCTTTTTAGTAAATAAAAATATTTTATTATTTATTATCGCGCTTTAGATAAATATAAAAGTAATTTTATTATTTAGAAATAATATATATTATTTCGGCTTAATAAATTTAATAATTCGGTTATATTCTACTTTTCTATTAGTTTTATACTAGCTATATAAAAGGCTTCTATTAAATTAGTATCTGGTTTTAGTTCGGATAATCTAGATTAATTTTTAAGAGATTTTAATTTTTCTTAACTTATAGAAAGTATAGGTATTTAAAAAAGGTCTAGTTAAAGGCTTCTTCGCCTTTACTTTTATAAATAGTTTATATATCTATATTATAAGTTATTTCCGGTTCTTCTAATAGCTTTATTAAATATTATTCTTTAGTAACTATTTTATCCCGTAATAATAAGGACGGATACTAATTAAAATCTTTATCTTTAGGTTATTTACTAAGTACTAGATCCGGTATTCCTTTATTTTAGTCTATTTAGTATAGTTTATAGTATTTAATTTTATCTATAGCTCTAACTATATTTTAGTATACTTTTCGGACGTAGTTTATTTAAAGTTATTAAATTATTTTTCTATTCTTATTATATTTTTTAGTAAGTTATTAAAAGAGGTAGTAATATTCTTTCTAAATCTTTAAATTCTAAATTTTTCCGCTTTTCTTAAAACCTTTATCTAATTTAATAATATTATTATAATTCGTTACTAAAACGACGTCTATTTTTTTATATAAAAGATTTTTATAGGCTAATAAGTATATTATCTATAGTTCTATTTTCTTACCTATAGTACTTTTTTCTATAGGTTTTTCTAAAATCGATTTTTTCTACTTATTTCCTAGGATAACGTAACTCTTCTAACTTTCGATAATAATAAAACTTATTATTTTAATTAATCTATTTTTTATTTTAACTTCGACGTTAAGGATTCTATTATCTTTAGTTATTTATCTATAGAAATATCCTTTAATTCTATTATAAAATCCCTTTATAACTTTGTTATTTTCCTTTCTATTTATAAAAGCTATTATTTATTAACCTCCGATTTTAATTTTAAATATTGCTATAAAGGGTTTTTCGGTTTTATATAGTTTAAAATCGATTATTAGCTTTATTTCCTATATCTTCCTTAGTTCTTTAAAGTAATATCCTATCTCTATTTTATCCGATAGATAGATAGGGTATATATTATTATAGTAGGCTAACCAGCCTCTTACTATATTTTTATAGAATAATTCTTCTATTACTTTTAAAAAGTATTTAGTTACTTTAGTAGCCTATTTAATTAGGTAATTTTTTTTAAAGTATTCTATTTTTCTATATAAATAATAAACTTTAGTTTTCGATTTTTTAATTTCGGTAGTATTAAACTCTATCGGATTTCTTCTAGACTTTTTTTTAACGGGTTCTATTTTATTAAGTACCTATTTATCTAACTATATTTCGTACTACCTAGTATCGATCCTTATTATAAATTTAATAAAATCTATTAATAAGTCTAGTTCTTCGATTATTATTATAGCTTCTTTAACTTTTATCTAGAGTTTTTTATAAAAGTAGGCTTTTAGAACTAAATCTTTCTAGTCTATTTTATAAGCTAATATTCTAAATTAAGTAGCGTAGATAGCTACCGACTTCTATTATTTTAGAACTATTAGTTTCCTTCCCGTTATTCTATCTTTATTATTTTTTCCGAAGGTTTCTTTTATAGCCGTAATAAGATTACCGAAGGTATAGAAAATCTATAATATTTTATCTTTTTTCTATCCTTCTAGGTTATCGAGATAATCTTCTATTCGAGGCTATACCTAATTAAAGGCAGCTTTTTCTAGATATAATATTATAAATAGAACCTTAACTATTTTATTCGGAAATTAGTTCGCGTATAATATAAAGTAGATATTTATTTAAGTAACCTATAACTTTAAAGATCCTTTATTTCCTTTATAGATATTTAGAGTTACTACTTTAATAGTATTACTTCGATCTATAGGTCGGGATAACGAGACTAATATAGTAAATTATTAAAATATAATATCTCTATATATTAGAAGGCGTTATACTCGAGCCTAGCTATAGCTATAGATATAGTCTAAACTACTAAATAGAAAAGGAATCCTAGTATAGATTATTATAACTAATTCTATATAGCCGTAGAGATACGGTTACGATATTATAAGGTATCTTCGTTATAAAGTAATTAAAAAGAGAATAGTAGAAACGTATTTAATAATTATATTAATAACTAATAAGAGAAACTATCTATAAGAATAGAGAGCGATATATATAATAAAAATAGCCGTAAAGGCTAACGGGTAGCCGTCTACTAAGAGTTCTATCTAAAAAGGCGGCTATATCGGCTATAGGCGGCTATAGATAATTAGGCTCGCTTATTTAACCAATCCCTCTATAGAACCTCTATGGAGTCGCGGACGTAACACGGTCGTACCCGAATCTAGACGGCCTGCTAACCTATCTAGATACTCGATGACTGCTAGTTCGAATTCTAGTAGGATAAAAACCTTTACTAGAAGTTTAATATAGTTACTAAGACCGTATAGCTCCGGCGGATTTAGAATACGAGGCTTTAATATTATAGTTAGGACTAACGGATCTCGGGATTTAAAGTCCGTTATAGTAGGCGGACTAGCGAGGATTCGGTCGACGTTATCGAATAGCTCGAATTTAGCGATTTCGTATTCTATTTCTTTTAATTAGAAAGGTATAATCGTAGTTATAGGTCTAGTATTATTAGTAGAGATTCTATATATATTAACCTGTAGTCTAGACTGTTACGGAAGATACGTACGTTAGATATAATAGTAAATACTAGTAAAAAAAAAAAAAAGAAGCGATTATAAGATATATATATTACGAAAATTCTGTTATATTATATTTTAAGTAAGCTATAGGAATTTATACTACGAACGTATTACGGAACAGATTCGAATTAATTTTATATAGTTCTTTGATTTAAATTAATTAGACTGGAATATTAGTTCTTATACCGTATATCCAACGCTAGCGTACTAATACTAAAGTAAATTACTTACGGAACCGACGGTTGACCGGGTACTAAAAAAATAAATAAAATAAAAAAGTTTTTCTATTTTATACGGTTTAAATTCTAATATTAGTTTATTTTTTTTTTTTTTAAATTCTATAAAATACTATCCGGATTCTTTTTTATCCGATAAATAGATAAAGTAATTATTATTTTAGCAGGCTTTTTAGATTTAAGTTATATATTTTCTAGTTTTTTCTTTAAATAATTTTTCTGTTATTTTAAATTAGAATCCTATTATTTCTATTATTTTTCTAGTTAGATAATTTTTTTTAGAGTATTCTATTTTTCTATATAAATAATAAATTTTCGTTTATAATTTTTTATTTTTAGTAGTTTTAAATTCTATTAGATTTTCTATTAGATTATTTTTTAGTAGAACCTATTTTATTAAACGCCTATTTATTTAAATAAATTTTATAGAATCTAGTATTAATTCTAGTTATAAATTTGAATAGAAATATAAATAAATCTTGTTTTTTAATTACTACTATAGCTTTTTTGGCCTTTATATATAATTTTTTATAGAAATAAACTTTTAGAACTAAATTTTTCTTGTCCGTTTTATAAACTAATATTCTAAACTAAATAATATAAATAACTACCGATTTCTATTATTTTAGAACTATTAGTCCTTTTTCTATTACTCTATTTTTATTATTATTTCCGAAAGCCTTTTTTATAGCTATAATAAGATTACTAAAGACGTAAATAATCTATAATATTTTATTTTCTCTCTAATTTTCCGGGTTATTAAAATAGTCTTTTTTATAGAACTATACCTAATTAAAGACTACTTTTTCTAGATATAATATTATAAATAAAACTATAATTACTTTATTAAAAAACTAGTTTATCTATAATACGAAATAGATAATTATTTAGATAAACTATAGCTTAAAAAATCCTCTATTTCTTTTATAGATACTAGATATTACTATTCGGATAGTATCGCTTCGATCTATAAAATAAAATAATAAAACTATTATAATAAATTATAAAAATATAACGTTTCTATATATTAGAAGATATACGTTCGAGCCTAACTATAGCTATAGATATAGTCCGAACTACTAAATAGTAAAAAAATCTTAGTATAAATTATCGCGACTAATTTTATATAGCTATAAAGATACGATTATAATATTATAAAATTTCTTTATTATAAAGGTACTTAAAAAGAAAATATCTAAAGGTATTTAATAATTATACTAATAACTAATAAATAAAACTATTTAATAGAAATAATAAACGATAAATATAGTAAAAGTAGCCGATAGTACTAATAGATAGCTATCCGCTAAAAGACCCTATTATAAAAGTCGGCTATAGCGGCTATAGGCGGCTATAGATAATTAGTCTCGTTTCGCTGACCAATTTTCTAGAGTATTTCTATAGAATTCTAGGCGTAATAATATCTCGAATATTTTTTTATATCTTCCTTCTATTTAATAGTATTCTAGTTTCGATAAAGATTAAATTTTACTATAGATTTAAAAATAGTCGTAAGATTATATATTCGTTCTCTTTTACTTTTAAAATAAAAATAATATTTAGTAAATTTAGTAAAAGCCTTTTTAGAAACTAATAATACTATCGTCTTTTTAAAATAGTTCGAAGCTTTTATAATTTTCTATACTTTAGTAGAAAAATCGTAAAATATACTATAAAGTCGGTATACTAGATAAATTCTAATACCGGTAATTCGCGAAACTATTAAAAAAATTTTATAGAACGGATATAGTATACTATCTATAAAGAAAAAAGATTACTATTTATCTATATTTAAAATAATCCTTTATATTTATAACTCCCGCATATTCTTTTCGAGGAATATATTAATAGTTTAGCGAAGTAAATATATCCTACGAATTATAAGATAATTCGAATTTTATCGAAAATAAATATTTTAAATAAGGTTTCCAGTACGGGAATTAGAATCGGCTCTATTCTAAAGTTTTTTAAAACGAAGTTTAAATTAAAGGAAAATATCGGAATAGACTATAATAGCGTAATACTAAAAGTACTACTAATATAAAAATTATTTAATTTATATTATCTATATATATTTCCGTTTTTATAACGTTCGATAAACCGATACTAATAGCCGTAATTTATTTATTATCTAGCTAATAGAGAAAATTATCGTCTAATATTTATAATCTAATAACTTTAATAAAATTTTAGGCTATTAGATTAACTATATAAACTAGATAAGATAGTAAGTTTTATAGTCGATCTTATCGACTATTAAGTTTAATAAAAGTCTTTTTAAACACTTTTTTAAATATAGAGTTAGAGCTAGTAATATCGGTAATAATATCTAAAAACTACCATTTTAATAAAAAAAACTATAAAAATATTAATAGCTCTTAGTACTTTAAACGACCGGAATAATTTATAGGTAGAGATATAAATCTAAATAGACGATTATCTATAGACTAGACTAGATATCTAATATTAATAAAATATATTCTATAGTTTTTAAATTAGATTTAATTCAATCGCGGATAGTTTTATATTTATTAATAATTATTATTATAAATTATATACGCTTAAATAGCTATATAACTAGATAAAATATTTATAGTAGTTTTCTAAAGTTTCTATTTTCGATCGTCCGGATTAGTAGATTTTGATCTAAAAAAGTTTTATATAGATATTTATTCCAGGCGTTTTAATCGAAAGTAGAATCTAGTTTAATATAGCTTTTCTTCTATTATTAAATAAATACACTGTATATTACTTTTTAATAATACTATTTACTATAGATATAGATTATTATTACTTTAATAATAGATTATAAATTACGTCGTTTAAATCTATAGTAATTATTAGTCGAACGATTTTTTTTATAGTAGATATATTTAAAGAACTAGAGACTATAAAATAGTTAAAAACTCTAGAATAATATTTATATATAATTTTAGATAGATTATCTTTTATTAATACAATCCAGTAGAATTTATTCTACTAGAACGACTATTTTTATATTAAAGCCTTTTTCGCCTATAAAAGATCGGCTATTTTCTTTCGAATCCTACTTTTAATATCTATAGCGATAGGAATACTAGATCACTATTATTAGAAGTTTAAATAGTAATCTATATTCTATTAAATAAATTTATTATTATTCCGAAATACTGGTTCTAGATAGTCGATTCGAATTTTATCTACTATATTATTAATAATATATAATTTTTTTCTATATAAAAAATTAAATTTTATTAAAATTCCGATTATAGATCGGTTTAGAAATTAGTTTACAGATTAACGAAAATAGATATTATTTAATAAAGATCTAGTAGAAAGACTCTTACTAGACGTATCGGTCTAGAAAATAAAAGGGCGAGAGTCGATATTTATATTAGATATTTTACATTATATTTCTATAATAGTAATATAGAAAGGTAATATAGATATATAGGTACTAAAAAATAATAAAAATACTTTTAATTAACTAATAGATAATAATAAATAGTATAGATTAATATTAGAATACGTTAATATCAAGAATATCTAAAGTCTTTAATATATTATTTAGGCTGGCCACTTCGAACCAAAATGGCGACCCGACTTCGCGATAAACGTAGCTAACGCGGCTAAATTACTAGTTAAAGTTATCTTCCTTCCTAATACGGTTAGATACTCGAACCCGAGATACGATTTTAGGTTCGAAATTTGATAAAACGGCCAGCCTAATATTATTAGATAAAGATAGAGATTTTTATATAGTATAATATATAAAAAGAGTTATATTTTAATACTAGAATTATATTTTTCTATATAATCTTAGTATTTTAGTAGATTAAATTCGAGTACTCGATTCCGATTCGGATTCGAGTCGAATCGAACTATAAAAAACCCTAATTCGATTTAGATCGGATTAGATTTAATTATAATCCGACTCGAATCGAATCGAATTAGTTAACCTAGATTCAAAACTCGACCCGACGGCCAATCTAGTTCTAAACTAAATAGTATAAATAGTGTTACGGTTGCTCATTGGCTGGATTCTTATTATATCAGCGGACGCTAACCCAGAGTGGTTAGTATTATAGGGCCAGTTCTACTGGCTCTACTTCCTTCATTATATATATAGTTTTTATAGATTATTTTAATATTATTACGATTACTATATATCTACTATACGCTCGCTTTAGTTAGTAGTAATAAAAGGTTACTTTCTTTAGCCGTCTTAATACCTTTAAATCTTTTATCAGGCTTTTTAATAACTATCAGATAAAGGGCCTAAATAGATAAACAAATATAATCTAAAGTTCCTCGATCGGCTAGCTTTATTAGAAATTTACTATATATCTATTATATAAAACCCTACTACTTCTGTATTAATTATTAATTAATTACTAAACTAGAGCTTTATTTAGCAATAGAAGAAATAAGCAGGAAGGCTAAATATACGAGTATCGCCTTCTAGCTATACGATTTCTACGAGGTAGTATTAGACTACCGATACTAGTCGATTATTAAATTACCGACTAGGCGTAAAATCTAGTATTTTATAAAAATATCGTTTAGATTTTTAATTCGAATAGATACTATACTCTATCCTATAGAATAGCCCGAGAAGAGAGTTACTTTTAAAGTAGTAGTTAAGAAATTCGAGTAGTTAACCGAAAACTATAAAGTTAACGGCTTTATACGCCTAGTTATTATTAAATCTCGAATCTCTATAAGTAACTAAATACGCCTAACTAGGAAATATAATAATTACGACCCCCAGAATTTATTAGGCCGCCGAAATATCTTCGAGCTAACTCCTCTATTAGGACCTATTCTACCTTTCTTACTACTAATAACCTCCTAACAAGTTTAATAGATTTAATAGGCTTAACTTTAGAATTTAAACGTCGAGGAAGACGAAGCTAATATAATTAATTTTAATAATAAATAGTTCGAAAGGTTTATAGCGGGATTAAAAATAATTTAAATATCCTAAGAAAAATATAATACTAGCGATCGCTTCCGATCTACTAATATCGGGTACTTTAATTCTAATAGCAGTACCTCGGAGCTATTAGAAACTAAAAATAGTAAAATAATCTACTATAACGTTTTTTTATTTACTATCCGGGTTCGTATTAAAATATAAAATAAGGATACAGCTATTATTGCGAAAAACCTTAATTAATACTTTCTAGGTAAAGCCGAACGATAGTATACTAATAAGATCGATAAAACTATATATAATAGACTTTATATACGTATCTAAATTTAGTATAAAAACTTTAAAGTACGTTTCTATAAATTACCAGGCGAAGTACTCTAAAAGTTTAAATAATATCGATATACCTTTAGAAGCGTATATATTTATAAGGATCCAGAAGACTATATCTAATATATTATCGTTAATAGTAAAAACGTAGATATTATAACTACCGAATAAATTTAAATAATACTAGCGATTGACTATATAGATAGTAAATTACGCCTAATATTATTTCCTATTACCGCGGATACTATACTAGCCGCTTTTATCGCTTATATATAATATCGAAAGCCCGACTGGTTCGATAACTATAAGCTATATACTAACTAGGACTCTAGTAAGCCCTTGTAAAATTCTAATCGAATATAAAACCGGCTACTACCCCGTAATAATAACTAGAATAAACGAGGGTATAGCTCGGACTATAAAAACCCTCGTCGCCGCGACGATAAATCCGTAGATAAGCTAATTAAGAAAAAAGAACGCGTTATTATAAAGTAATACTAAAATAAACCACGCTATAATAATAGGAAGCCACGCTATAGTAATAATAATAAAAGAAAAGGTAAATAGGTTTATTATAATAACTAAAAGTCGGACTATAGATCCTAATCCGGTAATAAATTTTAAAAAGGCTATAACTAAAAGTACTATAAAGGGACTCTATATAGTAATAACAGCGACGAACCTAATAGTTACGAGGATATATAGAATATAGGCTTTACCGTTTAATAGGTAGGCTTTATAGTATCGTCTACTGCCCTACCGTTTATAGATAAGAGATAGGCCCGTTCTAGAAAATATAAATACTACTATTAGGAGTTCGCTTCGCAGACTAAATATTATAAATATAAGAAGACCGGTTACCTATCTAAACCTAAAGCCGCTATATTATCTATTAATAAAAGCAGGGTCTTCCCGATTAGAAAGATATAGCCTAAAATTTAATCTAAAGTTTAGTCTAAAAAGCCTACTAGTAACCGACCTATTATTATTTTCTTGTAAACTAATTTAAGCGAGCAGGTATTTAGCTACGCCTTTAAAGGTTTCCAGTATATAAAGATATAAACGTATATCGGTAGTCCGGTAAATAATAGAACTACTATATATATAGATTCCGGATACGGAATATTATTAATTAACCGAAAGTATTTTAGAAAGTATTATCTAATAGTAGAAGTTAAAGTAATATCTATCTCGATAATAGTACGAGGTATTAGTATAAAGATATACCAGGCGAACTAATACGTAGTAGTAGACTTCTACTTTTTAACTATAAATAAGCTAATTATATATATCTACCGTAAAATATATATTATCGACGACCTATAAACTAATATATTAATTAGAATAGATATCCTATTTCCTAAAAGATAGGTACTTGATTATCTTAATTAAGAGACGATCTTTACTAAGTACTAGAATTTTAAAATCAAGTTCCAGGTATTTAGTAAAGCCAAGGTTCGATAAATAATCTTTAGTAAAAAGAAGATTATTATCCTATTTAAGAAGCGCGCCGCTATTCTAATTATAGGCGCTAAAAGGAAGAATCTTAACCTCTTTAATCGAAACTTCTTATTCGAACCTTTTAACTAATTATTTACGCTGTTTATATCGATAGTAAATAAGAATACGAACTATATTACTGCCGAGAATTCAACCGATATATCTATAATAGTAGTACGCTATATAAATCTAGATTATATCGTAGATAGTAATAATATTAGGAGCTACTTTTTAGTACTTTAGAATAATAAATTACTTGCGACTAGAGGTAAGAATAAAAGTAACTAGAAAAGAGCTATAATAAAAGGATTTTTAGCCGCGGCCTTAGTAGTTCGTATCGGCTAGTAACTTTCCGAAATAATAGTATAAATAGCTAATCTCGCTATACCGACTTTAATATCGATAGCGTCTAAGATTTACCTACCTAATAGCGTTACTACGTACGGAATATCTTAAAAGGCGGATAAATTCTAAAAAGTTATTAATAAATTTCTACTATTATAGATCGATTCCGGCTAGTAAACGAAGGTACCCGAAGATAAATAAATAGAGATCCTTTAAATTAATAATTAGGAATAATAGTATAAACCGGAGTAGGTACGAGTCTATACTTTAGGACGTCGTAATTAAAAGGTTATCGATAAGATCTTTAATAAGCTATATAAATAAAGCTGTTTAGAATAGATTAAATACTATACTAAATTTAGTTTTTCCTGCTTCGTAGTCTAGAAGCCTCCTACCTTTAACTAATCTATAAAGGGCCGAGTCGTAATTAATATTCGAGTATTTAATAAAATTACTATCTTAGATATATACCCTATTTCGATATAATCTAATATTCTAGTACTACTATAAAGATATAAATATATTATAACGGTCGATATAGTATCGTTTTTCTACTAGTTTCTAGTTAAATAGTCGTATCGATACCGCTTTACTATAGCGACTTATCGAAGATAGGAAACCTTTAACTACGCGCTAATAGGATACCGTAACTCGCTAGTATATATATAATAGATAATAGACCGAATCCTATAGAATTATCGCGATTTTATAAAAGTATATATTAACGATATCGTTATCTTTTCCGAGACTTTTAAAGAGTATATCGAGTATCTCTATACTGTATTTAAAAAGCTCTCTAAATATAATATCAGTTTTAGCTCTAAAAAGTCGTTCCTAGTATATCCTTTAATATAATTACTAGAATAGCGAGTAGGCGTATTTAGCCTCGTAATAGATACGGAAAAACTAGCCGTAATTATACGCCTAGCTTTCCTATAAATATTATAAAAACTAGACCACTATCTAGGCCTAACCGGCTTTCTATAAAACTACGTCCTCTTCTACTCTAGTATTAGTTAGCTTCTAAAAAATCGAAAAATAAAGCTCTACTAGATTATATAGGAGCGATAAGTAACCGGCAATATATAAAAAAGGGAGGCGGCGAAAGCAAAAGTTATAATACTAATAAAGGAAGAAATAGAGTTCTACCGGATAATATAGAAGTTATTTATTTAGCCGGAAATACTAATCTATTTCGTAGCTATACGAATTTTTAATATCGATATTAATACCAGCCTATAAAGTATTAGAGCCTACGTCTACTACTCTAAATATAAAACCGACGGGATATCTAGATAGAAATCTATTAAACCTATCCTATTTTTATTTAAAATACTTACAGCCGTAGAAATAAAATACTAGTCTACCGAGTTAGAAGTTATAGGGTTTATATAGGTAGTAAAGAAACTACGCTATCTTATTAAGGCCTTCTATTATACTACGGTTATCTATACTAACTATTAGGCGATTATTAATATAGTAAAACAGAGCAGCTTTAATACTACCTCTATAGTACGATTTAACCTCCGCTATATACGCTCTTTTAAATATCTATCCAGATTTATATTAGATATCCGGTATAAGCCCGGTAAGTTAAATATTATCCCGGATATACTATCCCGGCTTCCTATTATAATAGAGACCTAGAAGTTCTTCGAAAAATACTATACGGGTAAAATAGATACCGGAAATACCGAACTAGCCTTTCTACTATAATATAGATATCTAATCGCTATAGTAGAACTATTAGAAGAATTTAAAACGAGAATCAAGGAACTAAATACGGAAGATAAAAGCTATTCTAAAATAGTCGAATAGCTTCGTAGTAATAATATATTAAGGGAAAACGAAGCTCGCCTACTTTTTTTACTCCGCCGAGGTTTTATCTATTTTAATAATAAAGAGCTAGGTCGCTATATTATAATACCCAGCGTTCTAGACTAAAAGCTATTTTATATAGCTTATAATAATACCGGATACTCTAGCTACGCTAGAATATATAAGCGGCTGATAGATAAGTTTTTTATTTTTAATATAGTAAAGAAGTTTAAAGAATATATCGTTTACTACCCCGATTATTAAGCGAGGCGAATATCTCGCTATAGACTATTTAGACTACTCCAGCCTATTTTATATCCGGCGAAGCCCTTTAATACTCTATTAATCGACTTTATTCTAGCTTTACTAGTCTCGGTACTAGATAAACTTAACTATACTATACCGGTTATAGACAAGTTTATAAAAGCTATTATAATTATTTTAAGCAAGGTAATATAGTTCGGAAAGGATTAGATAATAGCTTTATTTAACCGCCTATATTTAATCCTATAGGGAGTACCGAAAGTAATAATATCTAATAAAAACTATAAATTTATCGGCGAGCTATAGTCTATAATATTCGAACGACTAGGAATTCGTTTAATTTTTACTACTTTATAGTATCTATTAGCCGACGGGTAATTAGAGCGTATTAACTAAACGGTTGAAATTACTTTATACTATTTCCTTACTATACTAGAAAATTATAATCGATAGCTAATAGTTTTACCTCGACTTTCCGCTATACTTTTTAATAGTACGAGCCGTAGAATAGGCCTTATACTAATATAGATAATATATAGATAAAGAATAAAGGAAAGACTCGACGTAGTAAAAGTAGAAAAAGATACCTTAATTATAGATCTTCTAGAAAAAGATACTACGGCTCTACCGTAGCTTTAGCGAGCAGGAATAGCGCCGCTAATATAGGTAAATTCTGCTCTACCTACTCTACCCGCTAAAGTAAATATACTAATATCCGTAGAATCTATAGCGTAGATATATCCTACTATTATAGAAGAACCGTTATAGCCCTACTAGCTAATATATATCGACGCCAGAAACGCTATTAGTCTAGCCGCTATAGTAATAAAACGCTAGTATAATTCGAAGCACCTATAGTAGTTCTTCCGCGTAGGTAATTAGGTTAGTTTATAATTTTATCGAAGATATACGGTATCCAGTTTAAAGGATTAAAATTATAAAATCGAATAGTAATTCGCTAGACCTTTTAAGATTTTTAAAAAAATTAACCTACTAGCCTACCGCCTTCGCCTACTAAATTTAATAAACCGGCTATAGCCTATTATTTCGATCGTTTATCTAGAACCCGCGAAACCGCCTTATAAAAATCCCTACTAGCGATAGCTAATAGAGCCTATTTTAACGCCGGTAAATAAAGTTAACCGCCTAATTAAACGCTTACTCTGCCGCCGTAATTAAAACTACCGAGGTAGAAGAGTATTTACCGAGTATCTAGTATAATACTAGGGTTTAGGCGCCGAATATTAGTAGTAGAAACCTAGAAGGATTATTTTAGACTAGCTAAAAGCGGAGTTCGAAGCCGTACAAGCTCTAGCTAATTAGAATAAATAGGTGCGCTAAATAGAGTATAAAATATAAAAATAGCGCTAATCGACGCTATTTTTATTTCTTTTTTTAATTTCTTCGGCCAAATTTATAATATATTCAGAATAAGATATATATTTATTATAGAAGTCCCCTAGTATAGAGATATAGTAAGGCCTATCTAACGTAATATTATAGACTGGTTATATTAGGTAAAATCCGCTACCTAGGTTCGAACCCCGGCTATATATATTAGGATAATCCTACTTTTTAATTTTTTTATCTTTAACTTCGAGCCGTTCAAAGCTATTTAAACGTTCGAATATTCATTTTTAACGTATACTAATTAGAGGAGCAGAAGAACCCCTTTTAGAAGTAAAAGGCTTTTTTATAAAGCCGGTAACTATTACGATTACTTATTAGCTAGGTTCTTATTATATTAGCAGACGCTAACCCAGAGTGGTTAGCGTTATAGAGCCAGTTCTACTAGCTCTACTTCCTTTTTTATATATATAGTTTTTATAGATCATTTCAATATTATCACGATTACCATATATCTACTGTACGCTCGCTTCAGATAGCTACCGATTTCTACTATTTTAGAACTATTAGTTTTCTTTTTATTTATTCTATCTTATTTATTAATACCGAAGGCTCTTTTTATAGTATAATTATATCAGCAAAAGTGCAATCCGCTTATAGTATTTGAAAATAAAAAAAGCGTTCAGGGTCGATTAAATCCGTTTAAGCCAGTTTAAACAGAAATATTTTATTTAGTAAATAGAAAAATTTAAATATATTCTAAAAACCCTGAATTAAGCTATATCTAGAATTATTAAATTAATCTTTCTAAAATTTTGTACCCGTTAGTTCCCGTTTAATAACGGGAAGCCTCTAGTTTAAAAACTAGCAACGCTAGCGTTCCATAAATAAAAATTGTAAAATCTACGCTAAAAGTTTACTAAAGTAATTATATTATAGATTACCACAAGCTCTACTAGATAGAAGGACTTAGAAGTTTTTTTTAAGAATTTTAAAATTCGTTTATAAACTAAAATCTTGCTCGTAAACGTTTATAAACAGAAGGCTTGCTTATAAACGCTTTTATAACGCGCCAGGCAGGATATAGAATCAGACCCGCTCACCAGTTCAGATCTATTCAATTAACTTTAAACGGAATCGATACTTTTGATAATATAGATTACCGAAATTATAAAAGATCAAGGATATTTTATCTTCTCTTTAACTTTCCGTATTAATAAAATAGTCTTCTATAGGGGGCTGTATTTAATTAAAGATTGCTTTTCCTAGATATAATATTATAAATTGAAATTTAATCGCTTTATTCGGAAACTAGATTATCTATAACTTAATACGAAGTAGATATTTATCTAGATAAACTATATTTTTAAAGATTTTCTATTTCTTTTATAGATATTAGACGTAACCGTTTTAATAGTATTAGTTTAATCCATAGAACGGGATAATAAAACTAATATAGTAAATCGTAAAACTATAACGTTTCTATATATTAGAAGATATTACGCTCGAACCTAGCTATAGCTATAGGCGTAGTTCGGGCTATTAAATAGTATAGAGATACTAGTATAGATTATCGTAATTAGTTTTTAATAACTATTAAAATAAGATTATAATATTATAAAATACCTTTATTATAGAGAAAATTATAAATATAAAATAGAATAGCATTTAATAATTATATTAACAACTAATAAATAAAGCTATCTAATAGAAATAAAGAGCGATATATATAATATAAGAACCGACCTACCCGATAGAATCGACCTATTAAATAAAAGCGGCTCTATAGTTCTAGCTGCTTTAACTGGACTAAACTATTAGTTCATTTATCTAATTAATAAACGTAAGTATTTCTATAGAATTATAGACGTAATATCCGACTCGAACCTAATTAGTTCGATTCAGGTCGAGTTAAAATCTATATAATCCGATCCGAATCCGATTCGAATTCGCTTAAATCGAATTCGGGTCGGGAATTTCTATATTCCGTTCTAAAAAGTAATTAGATATTTGGAATTACTAATATTACGATAAATCTACTAGAATATAGTTTAATTATATAGATTTTAAAGATAAAAAATTCGATATTTTCTTTTTCGGTTTTACGGATATATTCGACTTTATTTTATACGTTGCTTTTATTATATTTATAAATTTTAACGATAGTCAGATTAGATTTATTATTAGTATTACTTTTAGCTTCTAGAATACTATCGAATTAGATCTACGAAAGCTCGTGAACGTTTTTCCGTATGACTATAATAATAATATATTTAGAAGAATAACGCGAAAATTAGTAAAAAATTTCGTATTCTGCGGAACAATTCCGTGCGTGCGCCAAAACTAAAAAAAAAAAACTGTTGTACGGCGGGAGTTCCAGACGCCCTAGACGGCCGTCTTTTTTTTCTCGTCATATTTTCTGTTCTTCGAACCGTTCGAGACCGCTGAATTTCAAGGAATTTCTCCGTTCTATATAGCCCTTGGACTCAACCGGCACCGATACAAGCGTACAGTTGTTGACCTGTAGCTATTGCAGAAGACGCAAGGTCTGTATTGGATAATACGGAGAAAATTGATTACAACTGATGGCTTGGAAAAGAAACGCACATTCGATATTTCACGCTCGTCTTCGTTAAAGAACGCACCAGATATTTGGATATCAACAACAGCCAGCAGGATACGTTCACGACATTGATTACCAGCGGCAGTTTACTAGTAGTAGTTGATATCGAATCCAACGGTACTAGAGACGCCGTCGTCCAGATCTGAAAGAAGGACGGCCTTCGTGAAATCTATAAGAAATTAGGACAAATTTTGGTACGAGTGCTGCTAAATATATAGGTCGCGTTTCTAATCTATATAAAAAGCCGAAGTTTTTTTACCAGAAGAAAGCAAATACTAGATTTACCCGTATAGTAGTTTTAAAGGCCCGAAATATTATAACGTCTCTGTATATCAAAAGGCGTTGCGTTCGAGTCTAACTATAGCCGTAGACGTAATACAAGCTTAGGCTGGCCACTTCGAACCAAAGTGGCGACCCGACTTCGCGATAAACGTGGCTAACGCGGCTAAATTACTAGTTAAAGTTGGTCTCCTTCCTAATACGGTTAGATACTCGAATCCGGGATACGACCTTGGGTTCGAAACCCGATAAAACGGCCAGTCTATACAAGCTATTAAATAGTAAAGAAATTCTAATATAGATTATTATAACTAATCCTATATCATCAGCGGATTCTAAAATGGATTTTTAAATTAGACCGGCTGACAGCCATTTCAATCTAAATAATCTAAATAATCTAATTAATCCAAATAATCCAAAAAGTGGATTTTCGATAGATCAAAGCTTTAATAGTAGCTATAGTACGAAAATCTGCTTAGTAAGCAGCCTAAAATAGAATCTATATATAAGCTAAAAATAAATCTATATAACCTAACTCGAAAATAAGGTTTAGCGGCCGCCGCTAAAAGCGGGAATAACGGAAGTCGAA
>SAUG01000191.1:0-51636 GCA_011316305.1 Rusavskia elegans
ATATATATATATATATATGTTCCATTAACGTTATATACGGCAACGATTGTTGTATTTTACATACAAAGAAATTTTTACAGCCAAAGGTATATTCGTCAGGCAAGGTTTATAGCGCAGTCAATTATTTCTATTTAACTATTTCCTTCTTTATTCGATCACGAATCTTCTACTTTATTTAAATACTATATATTCCTTCCTCGACGTTATATATAATTATCAGCTTCTAATATTTCCGCTATATCTACCTGCTATACTGCGAAGCTATTATCTACGTCCGTCGCCTCGGCTATACTTATTATATAACTCGTATCTAAACGCTCCGCTAAGCTATTAAGGTATTCTTTAACTCGCGTAGCTTTAAAAGGGTCGCTAGTTATAGGGTCGCCTACTAGTATACTAGCTACTATAGCTAGAAGCTTTATCCGGTTAATTAGATTAAAGGGGGGTAGAAAGATCGGATAGCGCGTTTTAAAAGTAGTAAAAAAAAATTTTTATCGAGGTCGGAATAGATTACTCTAGCTATAATAAAGTTATCGACGACCGCGTAGATAGATATAGTTATTACAGATATAGGTACTACTATCTAGTTTAGCTGCGGTATAGCTATTACGGGAATATATACGTACGTAAAGGGTTTTAGTAAATTATAGTACTTACGAGAGGCTTGTATTGCTGGTAAAAGAAAAAGAAGCAATAACTGCGAGGTATACTTATCTATAAAAATCTCTACGTTAGTTAAATTATCAGTAGAAAGATACGTTATATTACTAAGTAAATTTAAATTAAAACTCTATAGAACCGTTATTTACGTTATCTGAACTAGGATATAAGTTCTACTACCGTATATTTAATACTAGTATACTAACGCTTGATTTGCTTACCGAACCACTGGTTCACCGGGTACCAAAGCCAAAATAAATAACTAAATATAGAAATTAGCCGCGTAACTTGACTGGCTACTTCCGTATAAATTCTTGGTAGTATCTATAATCCGACTCGATTTTTTAGTAAATCGAATCGATTAAATTCGCTAAACGGTTAATTCCGGATCGAATCTAAAAATTTAATCAAAGTCGGTGAAACTTTTATTAATAGTTGTATATTATATATTTTTAAATATTAACTATAATCAAAAAGTAATATAGTAAAATAAAATATTCAATCTAACTAATATTATTCTAGCTGAAGTAGTGAATTAATTAGAATATTTTAAAATTATTTATATTATTATTATATTAGAATTATACGAATAAAATTAATTTAGTAGATCTTTCGGATCGGATTAGATAATCTATCGAATCGGGTCGTATCGACTAATTCGATTTCGAAATCCGATCCGACGGCCAGTCTACGCGTAACTAGGTATTTGCTAGACGATTAGATTTTAGAAAACCAGAAATATCGTTCGCTTTATCGAAAGTTTAAATACTTCGAAGGTTTTTAAAAATAATATTTCTATTTAACTTTAACGTAAACTTCTTTTTTTATTTATTTATTTTCGGAATATTAATTATAATATCTAAAATATTTTTTCCGCCGGATACCTAGCTTTCGTAGAAATTTTAGGCGAGATACGAAATATCCGGCGATGATAAATAGTAGTAATATACGTAGATAGACTATCGAAATCCGAAGAAAATTTTATAAAATAATAGAACGAATGGTATTCGCTAGTATATTAGACGCTAGACTAATTTAAAAAAACATTAACGATTTTAATTTATACGAATTGAATAATTTAGTTGAAAAAATTAGATTTAGTGATAGAGCAAAGTTTTTATATAGAGATAGAACTAAATTTTATATTAAATTTTAGTATAGTGAAAAAACTACTAAACTGGACGTCGGATCGGATTTCGAATTCGGATTTACCGATCCGATCTAATCCGAATCGGATTGGAAATTTCTAGAAATCGATTCGATAGATTATTTGATCGGATTATATAATCTAATTCGATCCGAATAATCTATTAAATCTATATAATTCGTATAGTTCTAGTATAAAAATTTTCTAAATAATATTAAAGACATTTAATTAATTAACTACGCTAGCGAAAATGTTACTGTAACGTCTCTGTATATCAGAGGGCGTTGCGCTCGAGCCTAGCTATAGCTATAGACGTAGTCCGAAATACTAAATAGTAAAAAAGTCCTAGTATAGATTATCGTAACTAATCCTGTATAGCCGCGAAGGTATAGTTACGATATTATAAAGCGTTTTCGTTATAAAAATAATTAAAAAGAGAATAGTAAAGACGGATTTAATAATTATATTAGTAATTAACTAAAGAAGATATTTAATAGGAGTAAAGAGCGATATATATAGTAAAAGTAGCCGATAGTACCGATAGATAGCTATCCGCTAAAAGCTTCTATTAGGAAAATCGGCTATAGCGGCTATAGGCGGCTATAGATAATTAGATTCGTTTAACTAGCTAATTTTCTAGAGTATCTCTATAGAATTATAGATATAATACGGCCCCTTCTATATCGTTTTTCTAAACTTTTTTAAAGTTTTTTAAATCTTTTTAAAATACCTTCTAGGTTTTTATATATTTTCTTTATTAGAGAATTTCTTCTATTTAATTAAAAATTTATTTATATCTATTTTTTCTTCGACGATTTTTTTAACTTTATATTTTTCTTTTTTCTAATAGTATTAATCTTTTACTAATAGTACCCGGTTCGAGGCTTTTTTAAAGAGTCCTATATAGAATTTTAGGAAAATTCCTATTACCGGAAATTTGAAATATACTATAGTTCCTTTAATATTCTAAACTTTAAAAGCTCTAATATATAGTTTATTATATTTTTTATCCGTAAAATTTTTATTAAAAGTAATATTTTATCTTTTTTTTTAATATTATAGTTTCTTCTAGATTTATCTACTTTCTATTTTATCCTTTCTTTAGCTCTTTAAATCCTTATCTTGGCTTTATTCCAGTTTCCTTTTATTTTATTAATAAATACTTACGCCGCTGGATTATTTATATTTAAAGTTATTTCCTCTTTTAGCTTTCTACTATATATAAGCTCGTCTAGTATTATCTATATATCTTCGTTATATAACAAGTTAATTACTATTTATACTATCGGAAAAAACTAGACCTAATTATCTCCTTTTTCTAAATAGTAGATTCGTAAATATAATACTAATATTTAATTTATTCTTCCTATCTATCTATTAGTTTACAGATAGAATTATATTAATATTATCTATTCCGTTCCTATAATTTATATTAATCCTTTTATAAAGTTAGAGATAAAATACTTATCTCTATCCGATATAATCTTTTCTGCGATACTATTTTTATAGAAGACTATTCGTAGTAGCAGGAATATTAATTGTTCTACTATTATCGTTATTTTATAAAATATAAATCTTATATATTTTGTAAATCCTTCTATAACTATTATTATTATATTATATTAAACTTACGTATAGGAATTAACAGTCTCTAGAAAACCTATAACGAAAACTATTATAATATATTAATACGATTTATCTAGTATTTACGTAGGATATAGTTTACTAATAGGTTTTTATTTACTTTTTTTAGAAATTAAATATTTCGGATAGCTTTTTATATATTCTTTAATATATTTTTTAAAGACGGATATATTAGTTTTTTTTTAAATTCTTTTTAATGTTTTAGTTATTCCTTAATATCTAGCTGTTATAGGGTCGTACGCTTATTAAATAATATTATTAATCTCTTCTAATACTTTCGCTCTTTCTAGTACTTCTTTATTTCTTTTTAATAGTAGTCTACTTATTCTTTCTACAGCTTTATAATCCGTTTTTCGATTTAAGATATCTACTACTATATTATCCGTACCTTTAATATATCTTATTTTAAAGTTGTAGTAGGTAGTTTCTTCTAACTATTTTATTTATCTCTAATTAAATTTTTTATCGAATAAGAGTAATAAAAGGTTATTATAGTTAGTATAGATTATTATCTTTTTTAAAGTTTCTATTAAATATATTTTCTAATATACGAGGTTTATAACAATAGCTAATATTTTATTATCTATTATTATATAATTAATCTCGGCCGGTATTAACCTCCTGGAAAAGTATTCTAATAGTTTACCTTTTAATACTATATAGAAATCTAGAACTCGGTCCGATGCGTCTATATATAGTATAATTTACTCTTTTAAATCGAATATATCTAAGGCGTCTTCGTTTATAAAACTTTACTTAAATTTTTTAAACACTTCGTTTTCTATTCGTATCTACTAGAAGATTTTATCGTTTCGGAAAAGATTTATAAGTTAAATAATTGTCTTTATATATCCTTTTATTATATTTTAATAGAATTTTATAAAATCTAAAGAACTTTAGATATCTTTTTAATTCTTTAGTACTAGCTATTCTTTTATCGCCTAGAATTTATTAATTTCTATAGTAATACTTCCTAGTCTGATTATATATCCTAGGAAGATAACTTTTTTTTTAAAGAATTCTAATTTTTTTTTCTTTAACTTTAAAGTTATTTTCTCGAAATTTCTATAATACCTTATAAATATATTATTAGTACTTTTTTTTTATTTTCGAGGGGATTAATACGTTATCTATATAGACTATAATATAAATATCTAAATAGTTAAATAATACTTTATTAACTGCTTTCTATAGGATCGCGGGGACGTTTTTTAATCCGAAAAATAGTACTAAATATTCGAATAATCCGTATTTTATTCTAAATACTATTTTCTATTTATCTTCGTTTTTAATTTTTAATAGATTAAAGGTATCTCTAAGGTCGAGCTTTATAAACTATTTAGCTCTTTTAATTCTACTTTTTAGGTCCGCTAGAATAAATAGAGAATATTTATCCTTCTATATTACTACGTTAAATCATCTAAAATTAATATAAAGCCGAAAGTATCTATTTTTTTTCGGAATAAATATTACCAGTTATTTAATTTTTAATTTAGAATATTATATATATTCTCGTTTAAATCTATAGTCGATATACTATCGTAGTAATTTCGATTATTTGTTAATTAGTCTATAGATCGGCCTAGCTTTTAGTTTATTAGAGTCTAAAATAATAATCTTATATTTTTCTAGATATAAATCGATAAGAAAAACTTTCTTTCCGGTTCCTTTAATATATTTTAGAAATCTTTAAATAGTTATTGAATTTTATCTATAGTAGCTATTTTTTTTTTAGTCTACTATTTCGAAATTAAGATATTGTATATTTTCTTTATCTCGGCTAGCTTTTTAGATATATTAAATAGGTAGTTTTCTATTTTTACCTATATCGTTTTCTAAACGATCTCTAGATTCTATAATATAAACTATAGAATATATAAATATATATTCTTTATATTTTTATAATATCGAAAATAATTATTTTCATAACTATTACTTTATATCTATAGGCGTTTAGTTTAATATTTAACTCTAACGATTCCTGTTTTATTAATAGTTCCTATAAAGTAAAGTTCCGTTTTTCTAATTAAAAGGATATTAAATCTTTTTATATATTTTACCGATATAATATTCTAAATAGTTTCTAAATTAACTAAAGCTTCTATAGATTATTTTTATAATATAAATTAGATAAAAATCCGATTTTTATCTATTTTTCGGAGTAATTAAAATATAATATCTCTATATATTAGAGGGCGGTACGTTCGAGCCTAACTATAATTATAAGCGTAGTCCGAGCCACTAAATAGTAAGAGAGTCCTAGTATAGATTATTATAACTAATTCCGCGTAGCCGCGAAAATAATATTATAAAGCGTTTTCGTTATAGAAATAATTAAAAAGAAAATAGTAGAAATATATTTAATAGTTATATTAATAACTAACGAAAGAAGCTATTTAACGGAAAGAAAGAGCGATATATATAGTAAAAGTACCCGATAGTATCGATAGGTAGCCGTTCGCTAAAAGTTTCTATTAGGAAGATTAGCTATAGCGGCTATAGGCGGCTATAGATAATTAGACTCGTTTAACTAGCTAATTTTCCAGAGTATTTCTATAGAGTCGGGGACGTAAAAGATACTAATAGAATTGAATAAATTATATAACAATTTCATAAATATATTATTATTAATGATTTTATAAATATAATATCTAATTATAAATAAAGATTTAATTGATTTTTATCGGATTTTTCAATTTAAATTGGCTATTTCGAATCCGGTTCCCGTTAGTATTTCGGAAATCCGATTCGAATTTTAACGAATCGATTTAATCCGATCCGCTAAATAGTTTAGATCGAATTCTAATATTAGAATCGAAAGTCGAATTAGATTATAAAAAAAAACTAATAAAAGTCGATTCGATCGAATTTATAATTATATTAGATGGTTAAAAAAATAGAAGCCGAAAACGATAAAAATATATAAAAGATTATTGAACTATTTGACTAGTAATTTCTATCTAAAATTAATAGATTTAATTAAATATATTATTTCGATATATGTTTTTTTAATATTATAATATAAGATCTGAATGACGTAGTAGCAACGCTGCGTAACTTGGCGGCCTAACGGATCTAACGTTCTATTTCGGAGTTAGCGGAATCAAACCGTCGGATCGGAGATTCGAATTCTTCGAAAGTTAACTAATATTTAAATTTTTTCTAATCGATTAAATCGATTTATATAGAACTTATATAGAAATTATATAAAAAAAATTTTTAGAAAACTTTTTCGGTCCAGCCGTTTCTAATCGAAATAGATTAAATTATTTAAAATTAAATAGTTTACGATATTCCTCTAGATTTTAATTCAGATCTAGCTCTTTCGGGAATTTTAAATAAAACTATCGATAAATATTGAAATTTAAACAATTACGTATTCCCAACAGTTAGTATCTCTAGTATTAATTCGTAGAAAATAAATCAAAAATTCGAATAATTAAATCTATATTATAATATAGAAAAATGGATTATAATAATTTATTAAAAGATTTTAGCGATTATAGTAGTTTTAATAAATTAAATTCGGATTTTCGGATTTCACCCGGAACCGAATTAAATCGAATTTTAAAATAATCTAACTCGATTCGGATCGGATCGGACTATTTTTTAACTTTATTCGAATCGGATTAAATTAATTAACTCGGGTTCGAAACTCGACCCGACGGCCAGTCTATCTAGATTTAATCCGGGACCGACAGTTTAGCGAATTAAACCGGTTCGACTCTTTAAAAAATCGGGTCGGGTTATAGGTACCGACGGGAACCTGTACCGAAGTAGCCAGTCTAGAGGTTACGTCTCGGCGCCAAGAGTGTCGTACCGGTTTCGCACATGCCAAATATTATGAAGCCGCCAAGCCTACGAAATCCTGAGTGATCTACTGCGATTCAAGCTCAGTTCTTCTCGATAGGAACGATAAGTGACGCACGTTCGACAGTTTCGCTTAGCAAAGTCATTCACAGTTTCTGAATTCCCTATTGATCTTCACTTGACTTTTCAACACGTAAGGATCCTGACCTCATAAGCAGACAATCCGCTGCAATCCTTGATACGTCTTCCTCCACATACAACTCTGAATCTGCCGAGCAGAGAACAGCGCCCATTCAAGCAGAGAACAGTGCCTATTTAAGTACCAGGACACAGCATGTCAGGACCTTGTGAAATATGTCCGTGCGTACGCGGCCATTTTGACTTTATTCAGGATACTTGTACATCTTGCTCCCACAATATAATGGAACATACGCCCGAACCAGCCGAGAGTCGCTTCAGGGTCATAATATCATCGGAGCGTCTTACCCCCAGGACAGAGCTTGTGGATGCCATAATACAGCTCCTGCGTGAGAGCAATATCATCCTCATCCGTACTCCACCCCAGACTGGCAAAACAACCTTAGCCAATCTTATATGCCGCAAGATGTTGCTGAAGCATCCGGATCTCGAGCCTGTCTTCTTCGCCTGGGACGAGGGACGTTCGAAGCCGGGAGGCCAGCATACAGAGAGCTACATGGATGTCTTGGAACGGCAGCTTCGGGAAGCCAAACCGAAGAACGAGGATACGCGGAAAAGGCTCGGGTTGTAGCCTAACAACGCAAAACCAGTATATATGATCGATGACGCGATATATACCTACTCGGAAAAGACGATGTGGGAAGAAGTCTTCAAGGGTGAAGTCAAGGACAAAAATGTATACTACATCCTTATATGTGTGTATGGCTCTCCAACCGGATTCTATCAATGGGGGACAGACTTATCGAACTCGGCATTCATCCCAACTGATCGGCGTGTCGAGTTACTTCCCGATCCCTCTTATAACCTACAGCTTAGGATGAATGAGGAAGAAACCAAGATAGTCATCGATCGGTAGGCGGCACATCATACTCCACCAGCCAAATGCGACCAAAGTGTATATGAATTCGTGAGGTATGAGACGGAGGGTCATCCTGGCATACTTAATATCATGCTTGAGTACATAAAAATGCACACAGTGGGACTTTTTCTGAATCCCAATACGTAGACTAGCTAACCAATACATCAGGCAAAATATACTGGACAGCTATATATCGAGTACGATGCGCGTAAATACTGTGAGGCCCTGGGTAAAGGTTTCATGACCAGCATATCGAGGAATGGACGAGGCTACTGGAATAAGGTGATCAAGGACAAGATGAGGCCGAACATGGATGATCTTAGAAAGAACCCCAGATTCTTCGGGATAACGATCGAGCATATTAACAAAGGAATGTTTTTCGCTGCAAGAAACTATTCAGGGGCTTGGATTGCAAAGGACGATGTTCATGCTCCTCGGTCGTTGGCTGTCATAATTGAGTGTTGCCACGAGCTGGGATTTCTTTACTCGATCGAACAAGACGACAATATCCAGTACATATTTGCTTCCCAGGTTCATCGGCGGTACGAACTCCATCCCTGCTTTGGTCCAAATATCTAATACAATCTAGTGCTGCTCTTACCTTCTCATATCCTGGTCCTAAACCAATTGAATCCTTACTCGACGCGGTCCTTGACGCCCTACGGCACTTCAGCCCCACGGCCCTCAGTTCTCGGACAGGACATCTTGACGGTCAATGGAAAATCCCTGAGGCAGCCTTTCAGAGCGAGATGTATAGATGTCTCCTTTGCCTCGGCCGGCTTAAAGGTCATCGCATTGTTACCGAATACATGCACGACAATACCGGTCGAGTTGATTTCTATCTATCTGAGGACGGAATAGGAGTCGAAATACTCCAGAATGGGACTGCTGATGATATCATAGAACATACCCGTCGCTTTGATACGTTATGCGGTAAATATAGGCAATGGGGGATCATGAAGGATTATCTTGTCATCAACTTCTGTTTCGGTTCGAAGTATCGTGATCTAACGAACACAGGTCAGAGTAACTAAATGCGTTGATATGATATTATTGTACGCTAATCCTTCGGTAGACTTGGCAACGGACCAGCAGCTACTTTCGAAAATCATTCAAGTCGTCTATAACGAGCAACAGGGTTCTATAACGGCATTTAGTGCAGATTATAAGCCTAAAAGTCACACTTTTTATCTGGAAGATGTAGATCAGGTTTTCTCCTTTGGAGGATTTCTATTTGGAATTACATTGAATTTATATATATATATTTTATTAACGTTATATACGGCAACGATTATTATATTTACTGTATAAAGAAATTTGTATAGCTAAAAATATTTTCGTCAGGCAAGATTTATAGCGCAGTTAATTACTTTTATTTAACTATTTCGTTCTTTATTCGATTATAAATACTCTATTATCTAGTCCTTCTTCGATATTATATATAATTATCAGCTTCCAATATTTCTACTATATCTATCTACTATACTACGAAGTAATTATCTACGTCTATCGTTTCGGCTATATTTATTATATAACCCGTATCTAAACGTTCCGTTAAATAATTAAAGTACTTTTTAGCCCGTATAGCTTTAAAAAGGTCGCTAGCTATAGGGTCGCTAGCTAGTACGCTAGCTACTATAGCTAGAAACTTTATCTAATCGATTAGATTAAAGTAAAGTAGAAAAATCGGATAGTACGTTTTAAAGATAGTAAAGAGAAAATCTTTATCGAAATCGGAATAGATTATTTTAACTATAATAAAGTAGTCGACGATTATACGGGTAGATATAATTTATATAGATAAAGATACTACTATTTAGGTTAGCTATAGTATAGCTATTACGGAAATATATACGTACGTAAAAGATTTTAGTAAATTATAGTACTTACGAGGGGTATTATAGGGTTTATATTACTAGTAAAAAGGGAAGAAACGATAACTACAAGGTATATTTATCTATAAAGCCTTCTATATTAATTAAATTATCGGTAGAAAGATACGTTATATTATTAAGTAAATTTAAATTAAAATTCTATTGAAAGTACCGTTATTTATATTAATTAAACTAGAGTATTATAAGGCGCCAAACGCGTTATATAGGCCTTGGAGATATAATTAGAACGCTTGAAGACGAGGCTCGCCGTCTAGTCGCTAGAGCGTCGATAGTATATCGGATTTCGATTTTTCCCCGCTTTTTCCTTTCCTTTATTACTAGACTATACTCTAGTTTTTCTAGGATATAAGTTAGTTCTATAATATATCTATCGTCTAGTCTATAATGATTTACTATTCTAGAAATAGATTTTTTTTAATAGTTCTAATTTATTAATTTAAATTTTTTTTAGCTCGGTATATATTATTTATAGTATAATTATATCGACGTCGACGTATAGTATTTATAGTAGTTAGAGCCGTAGTAAAATACTTTAAAAAGAACTATTTTAAACTAGCGCTAAAGCTATTAAACCGTAGATTATAGATATTATAGATTAATTTAACGAATATAATCTATTTATATTAAAAATACTTAATAAAAAAAACTCTAGATTATCTTCTATTATTTCGGAAACCTAATCGAAATCCTATAGTAACCTCGTCGCTAGTATATCGGGAGACTATATTATTACCGATAGCTAAATTTATTAATAGTATCCGTCTAATAGCTAGTTATAGTCTAATAAAAGTACTTCTTTGGAGATCTTTATAGATTAATTATCTAGTAGTAGTAATAATTCGAATAATCCGAACGATAATAGAAATAATAATAATAAATCCGATAATAATAAAAAGCTTCGAGTTTTAGAAACTTAAGTAGTAGCGAAAAAAAAACCCTTTTAAAAGTATATTATAGGATAGAGGCTTTCTATATAATAGATCCGAATTATATTCTAAATACCGATTAATCTTCTTTTAAACTAGCTATTAGATTTTCGCGAGCGCTTTAAACTTTATTAAAACTTAAAATTAAAGAATCTAAGAGGTATAGTAATAAGTTAACTTTTAAAAAATACTATAAATAGGTCGAATTCTATAGAAATTAGTTCTATAAATCCGACGTTTTATCTATTTATACGGATTAAATTCGATAGATTTAGGACTTTATTGAAGGTTCGAAGTTAAACTATTAGCTTAAAAAAAAGAGACCTTTTATAAATAAAGATATCTTTAATAATATATTATAGAATAAGTTTATAGACTTTCTTTTAAATTTTACTACCGATTCTAAATTTTATTTATTAGATACCGCGATAAAGTATTTTTATATAATATAAAATAAAGACTAGGATATTCTAGAATTCTATAATTTTCTTATATTATTAAAATCCTAGCTATTCTTTTTATTAGAAAAATAGTATTTAATCTTTTTTTTTTTAAGATTCGTCCGGAGCTATAATATACTATATAAATTTAAAACGCGAAATTAAAAGACTTTAGCTATAATAAATGGATAGTTTAAACTATCCGATAAGAAAATATAAATAAAGCGACGCTAGATTAATAGTAGAATTCTTCTATTAAAAAACCTAATCTACTTCTATATAGTAAAAGGAATTCTCGAAGCTTCGAAAACCGAAGCTAGAAAGGCCGATTATAAAAAAGTTGGAATAGCGTTAATAGAGAGAATATTCCTAATATTAGTAATATTAACTCGGGGAAATATAAACGGGATAATAATTCTAATATATATTTTATTTATAGTAGTATAGATTATTAGTCTATAAATTACTTTAAAAACCAGGACTAAAACGAAGATAATCGGAGGCCTAAGAATTTTCGTAATAATAGTAATAGGTCTTTTAAAAAGCCTACCGTTAATACGACGAAAGGTAATCCTAGTAATACTAATTAATTAAAAAACCAAAAAGACCAGTTATAGCTTCGATAATAACCTGAAATAAGTAAATTAAAATAAGAAATAGTCTTCTAATAAAAGTATTTATTAAATTACTAGTAAAAGAGTATAGTAGAACTAAAGTATTTCTAAATCTAAACTCCTAGATTAATATCGTTTCTTAATCTTTTATTATTTAATACGACCTAGACCCTATCTAAAAAGCCGAAAAATACTATTTTTAATAGATTGGAAATTAGCGCGCTATCTATTATAGGATATATAATTTAAACTAGATAATAATAGATAATTAGAGCCGTCGGGAAATATATATATCGCGATTCTACGCTTTAGATATAACCGATAAATATAGTATCCTTTAAGATATACTAACTTTATATTAGATATATATAGTTATAGACCTAGAGTTAAAGTAATAACGATTTTCTATCTGTAATAAAACGATATAAAATAACTAGACAGGAATAAAATAGTTAATCTACTTTAGTATTAACCTACCGGTAGTCTTTATTTATATATTATAAACTGAGAAGTATATATTAGTATATATAATATCGATTACCGTCGTATATATAAAATCTAATAACGATACCGCCGTATAGACGAAAGCTAATAGCGCCGATAAAAATAAAGATAATAAAAATATATAATAGCCCGAGCCGTCGATTCCGAAACCTATATATAAAGAAATTAAAACTTATAATATACGTCTAGCAGATTCTTTACCGCCGTTTAAAAATATCGATTATATAATCGAACTAGATAGGCGAAATCCGCTATATAGCCTAATTTATAGCTTATCTAAACGCGAGTTCGACGAACTACGTAATTATCTAGATATTACTTTAAAAAAAAGGTTAAATCTATTATTTAACGTTTTTTATAGGAGTTCTAATTTTTTTTCGTACCGAAAAAAGATAGTAGTCTTCGTATATACGTCGACTATAGAGGTTTTAATAAAGTAATAATTAAAAACCGTTATCTTTTACCTTTTATTTCTAAGATCCTAGATCGATTATTAAAAATAAAATATTTTCTAAATATAATATTAAAGATACCTACTATTGAATCCGGATTAAAAAAAAGTAACGAATAGAAAACTATATTTTATATAAAATATAGATATTTTGAATATCTTGTTATATCTTTTAGTTTTACTAACGTACCTATAATATTCTAGACCTATATTATTCGGGGTTCAGAAAAACTAGTTAATATATATTATATAGTCTATCTAGATAATATTCTAATCTTTTCTAATTCGAAAAAAGAATATTAGAAATATATTAGATAAATCGCTCGAAAGTTTTATAATATATAGCTATATTTTAACTTTAAAATATATACTTTTAATATTAAAAGTATAGAGTTTTTAGGCTTTAATATATCTATAGAAGATATATTAATAGACCTAGAATAAATAGTAACTATTAAAAAATAGCCGGTTACGAAAATTTATTATAAAATATAAGTTTTCCTAGAATTTATAAATATCTACCGGCGCTTTATTTATTAATATTTTCGGATTATAGCCTTTCTAAATAGTTTACTTATAGGAAACGTAGCTAAAAAAAAAGTCGGAACCGTTTCGCTAGACTATCGGAACCTAAAAGACTTTTAAAAAACTAAAATACGTTTTTAATACTACCGGGGTATTATAGTATTTCGATCTAGAAAAAAAAATCTATATTAAAACTAAAAAATCTAGAGTTAAACTAGCTAGAATTATATTTTAATCTAATAAAAATAGTCGCTAGCGTCTAGTCGCGTTCTAGTCGAGAAAAATAATTTCTACCGAACGTAATTACGAAATCTATAATACGGAATTACTCGCTATTATTAAAGTCTTTAAATAATAGAAATATTACCTCGAAGGTACGAAGTATATAGTTAAAGTCTAGATAGATTATAATAACCTTCGGGGATTTATAAAAGTTAAAAAATTTTATATTCGATAATATTACTAGATTATTAAGTTAGCTACTATAGATTTCGATATTTTCTATCGTCTAAAAAAAATAAATCCAGCTAATCTATTATTTAAAAGGCCGGATTATAAAGATCTTTAATTTTTAAATCTAAATAATATTACTTATATTTTAGTCGAAACTAAATTTTACTAGCTATAAATCTAGTAGCGAATCGTTTACTATATAAAAGGTTCGAATTAATAACGTTTTATATAGGCGTATAACTACAAGGCTTAAAAAACTTTTAATAAAGCCTAAAAATTCTAAAAATAATAGAATTAACTTTCTACTACTATAGAAAGAACGCGATATAATTTATATATCGAGATTACTTCCGGGTATAATAGACCGCCGACGCGGTAGTAATAGATTAGTACTATTTCCGATAAAAAATCCGATAATAAAATAAACCCTATCGCTAGAAATATATACTATAGTCTAAGTATCTTATATTAATTAGTAAAGAAGGCTACTATTAGTAAAGTAGTTTATAGTAAAATAACTTCTAGTATACGCGATATATTTATCTAGTTTAAAACTCGAAACGCCGATATTTAGAAGCGTATATAGACTATTAAATATAAAAAAAAAAGCCAGGCTATAAAGTATAGAAGTAGAGACTGGTTTTTTCTTTTATAAAAAGCCCGTATATATACCCGAAAACGAAGTACTATATATAGAACTTCTAGTAAAATACTATAATAATTCTATAGCTAGATATTTCGAGTATTAGTAAACTTTATTATTTATTCGTCGTAGCTATAGCTAGCCGAAACTATTTAAATATTTTAGAAAGTATATAGAAACGTATAATATCTATTAGCGAGTTAAAATTTATAAATATAAACTATATAGGAAGCTTTAGAATTTCCTATATTTTATACGGCTATAGAAGGAAATAGTAATAGACCTTATTACTAGATTACTACCTGTTCGATATTTTCGAAATATTATAGACTTAGTACTAGTAGCTGTCGATCGATTTACTAAAATAGCGAAGTATATCCTATATCGTAAAATAATTAATATAAAGGATCTTATTAAGTTTATTATCGATAAACTTTAATATAAAGGATTTATTTCTAATAGGATTATTAACGATAGAAATTCTTTTTTTATAAACGAATTCTAGTTAAAGGTCTATTATTATCTAAAGATTAAATATTTTTTAAATATTATATTTTATTTTTAAACGAATAGACAGATAGAAAGATAGAGTTTATTACTAGAATATTATCTTAAATATATATTTATAAAAAATAAAAGAACTAGGCTGAATTTCTATTTTTAATTAAATTCGTTTATAATAATAGCGAATATAATATTATAAAGATATTTCTTTTCGAAGCGCTAATAGGTTATAATCTTAATATAAAATTCGAAAATGTTAAAAATAACGTCGTAAAGAGAAAAATAGTAAATACGAAAGTACTAGTAGTAAAAGGAAGAATTATAAATCTATAAAAAATATATAAATCGATATATATAAATTAGAAAAAAATTTAGATAAACTAGGCTAAATACTATAATAAAAAATATCTACCGATAGAATATAAAGTTAGTAATTTAGTACTATTATCAATAAAAAACCTAAAGTTTAAATAAATAAAAAAGATTATCTCTAAATTTATAGATTTATATCGGATTTCGAAATATATAGATTTTTAAATTTACCGGTTAGTTTTTTTAATTAGATCGAAGATTTATAATACCTTTTATATATCTTTATTAGAAAAATTCTATTACTATTAAAATAGCGAACTACTAGAATATCTATTACTAGAATTTATTAATAATAAAGAGAAATAGGAAGTAAAAGTTATTTTAGACAGAAGATTTATAAAATCTAAAAAAGGCGAGGATCTAAAAACTAAATATCTAATTAAATAAATTAGTTAGTTAAAAAAATATAATTTTTAGTAGCTATAAAAAAACCTTAAAAATATTTAGAAATTTATCGAGATATATAATTAGAATAACCCTCTAATAAAAAAATATAAGCTAAAATATAAAAAAGATAGAATTTAACGAAAATAAACTATAATTATAGGTATTAGACGTTTAAAGAATATACGTATAATATATACATCTAGAAGTAGATATTAATAGTTAATATAATTTATTTAAATTACGTTATAAAGTCTATAATATCTAGATTTCTTTTTACTATAATACAGATCGTATATCTATCTTTAGATATCTACGTCGATATAATCGAGCTAGTTTTATAGTAAATTTCTATTCTGAACTATCTTTCTAATCTATTATAGGCGGGAGAGATAGTATAGAAAAAGTAATCGCTTTTAATATTACCGAGAAGACGGTTTATAGAAACTTATAGATCGAATTAAAGGTATCGAAAAATATTAGACTATTTATTAAAAAAACTATTTAAAAGGTCGGGATATTAGTAGTCCTAATCTCTAAAAATTAGAATTCGGATACTTCCGGCGCCCTCGAAACTATATACGAGAAAGTTAATAGAAACTATAATAGAACGATAGATAATAAAACTTTCTCTTTAATAATATATAGAAACGTAACTCGATATAATTTATTATTATCGAAGTTATTAAAGGCGTAGAACCTATTTAGAGGAATTACTAATCGGGGAATTATTTTATATAAAAAGACTTCGATAATAGCAGATATAGATTACTCGATTGTTAGTATCGGATATCCTACTATAGACGTTCGAGTTTAAATAAATCTATCTATTCTATCTTCCGAGGTTTTATAAATAGTACTAGAGAGATATATAATATTCATATCGTTTTATTACTAAAGGTACTATAATTTATAGATCGTTAGCCGATTCTATAATAATATATTAGCGATTAACTATCTCGCGTAGAAAATTATAGATAATATCTAAAGACTTTATACCGAAAAATAGATATAATATAGTAGTAGAACGGGGTATTATAATAAATATCTATACCGCCGTCGGGGTACTAATAATATCTACCCCGAAAAGTAGAAGCCTAGATACTACCGGCGGGGTAGAACTTTTATAATAAAAATAAAAGATAAATAGAGATAGAAATAGTAAAGTAAAACTATATAAAGAGCCGAAATCGTAGAACGGTAAACTAGAAGAAATAGGTACTATAGAAAGTTACTAGAATTTAAATTCTTAGATATCCGTTTCTAAAAAAGCCTATCTAATTTATATAGTAGTATTTTTTCGGATTAAACTTTTATTTGTATATTCGCAGGCGTTAAAGCGTTAGATTATTAAATTTAAAATTTCTATAAAATACCCTAGGGTATCGGAGTTATAGATAAAATTATAAAATATCGTATTAGAAGCCGAGATCTAATTAAAGACGCTTATAATATCTATAATAAACTTCTTTATAACTTTATACAGCTCTTTATCGTTTTATACTATAAATCGGCAAGCGCTAATTACTTATTAGACGGCCGTATCGGAAATATAAAATATCTATTATATTAATTTTAAAGTAATATAATAGAGATAGCTATACGGTTTTCTAGTCTAAAAGTTCTTTTCTATCTTTATAGTATTTCTCGCAGGTATTAGTAAAATAATCTTTTATATATTTAAAAATAGGACGTAAACGAATAATAGAACCCCTATTATTTATAGCGTAACGAAAGTAACTAATATATAGGTGTTAAAATATATTTACGTATATAATAGATAGAAAAACTCGTATAGACGAAAAAGAAATATTTAAATAAATAAGTTATAGAAAATCACAACTCCTATAAAGTAAAGTATTACTATATTATCGCTAGCGCGTCGGAACTATATCGCTCCGAGCGTTTATTTACTATTTAGAATCCTCGAACATTTACGTTAGGTTCGGGTTCGATTATATTTATTAAAATTTTTATCTAATATTATTAAATAACTATTTATATATAGATATAAATATAGTATATACCGGCGTGTATAGTATATTCCTTCGAGAATATATACTAAAATAGAGATATAGTTTTTATTTAATAGTACTATAATATAATAGTAATACGTTCCGGATTATATCGTAAATTCTAGAAAATCTATATTCGAACTATAGTAATACTGTTATTTTTTTAGCAATATTATAGTATACTCCCTCGAAGGTATAGATTGAAATAACGTTCTATTATTACTTAACGGTACTATAGTATAATAGTTAGTTTAACCGTATTTATATACGAATTCCGAGAAATCTATATTCGATTTATAGTAGTACTTTTATTTTTAATTTTATACTAGTATATATCTTTATAGCTAAAATATCGCTATATATAGAAAGGGACCGATTATAATAATAGTTAAAAAGTAATTCTTTTTTTTATCCTTTTAAATTTTTATAGCTAACTATAAAGTTAATAGATTTATTTAATAAATACTATAAATATATAGACAGATATAATATAATATCGGAGACGATATCGCTAAAAAAGAAGTAATTATAAGATATTAAACACGTTATATAGGCTTTAGAAATATAATTACAACGTTCAGAAATAAAGCTCGCTGCCTAGTTGCTAGAACGTCGCTAGCGTATTAGATCTCGATCCTTTTCCGTTTTCTCTCTTTCTTTATTACTAGACTATATCCTAGTCTTTCCAGAGTATAAGTTAGTTCTATAATATATCTTTCGTCTGGTCTATAATTATATACTGTTCTAGGAATATTCCCGCTTTAACAAGTATAAATTCTGCTACCGTATATTTAATACTGGTATACTAACGCTTGATTTGCTTACCGAACCACTGGTTCACCGGGTACTAAAACCAAAATAAATAACTAAATAAATAGATCAGGCTTTTCCAGCGGGAGACAATTTATTTTATTAAATAGAACGATCGTGGTCGACGCTGGGGAATTGGTTGGCTCTGTGGATGGCCGGAAGTGGTGGTCGAATCGGTCAAAAGCTGCTGCATCCGGCCACCGCCATTGTATTATTATTGATAACACTGTCAACCAACTATCATCGACAAACGAGTGTAGTCCAGATCGTCTTGACACTGTAATATTTTAGGCTTGCTTCCCCCGGTCCCCTCCTGGTTGACATATGCCTCACGTACGGTGGTCGATGGGATTCATGCCGATACCTTGTGATCTGGTGCCAGCCAAAGGCGGCTACCCCGCCTCATGGCGAGATACAGGTGCGTCGAGCTAATCGTTCGACATCAGATTCTCGAGACAGCTTCGTGCACGACATGTGTCAAAGTCCGCTCGGCGTAGATATGGCATTTCGTGGCCCCGCGGCGGAGACAGCGATCAGTGTCCAATCGTACGACAAGGTGTCTGGACAGGAAAGAGACCTACCCATCCCAACGAGCCTGCGTAGCGGGAGCGCCAGAAAAGCATTGGCGAACAAAACGCGTATTCTCCAATTCAGGAGAGAAACGATCAAAAATTGGGACGGTAATCGAATGATGGCATATGCGAATGAGGAATGGCCTACGCTTTTAACCATAAGCTTCTTTAGCTCTGATGCGCACGATCTAAAATTCGCTGAAAGTCGGCTAGATAGAACTCGAAAGGTCGATGAAAAGTAATCTGTACATTATTGTGTATTTAGCCACTCGATTAATCTGTTCGTGGTCTTGGGAATCGCTGGTACACTTAATCAGTCATCCGTAAAGCGCTGTGATCGACCTCAGCGGAATCAGGTGCAAGTTCCAATAGCCTTTTGCGGTGGCAGTTACCGTTACCCCAATCCTTCGCGCAATTATCTCCAGGAATACATTCCCACCCACGGTCTAAAACTTTCAGGATGACAGGACAGATATTAGGGTAGGACCCGACAAAAAAGCCGCGGATATATTGGTAAGAGATATCGTGCGATAGGAAGCTTAGAAATGGCTCTGGAAAGTATCAAGGTATATGCTAGGATAGGAAGGAAAAGAGTGTCCGTAGATATTACGCCAATCTTGTAGAATCGTGTAGATATAAAATATCGGGGCCAACGCCAAAGTTTGTTATTGAAGATAATTGTAAGCAGCAATTTGGCCGGTCAGATTTTTTATTAATAATAAACTAAAGTCTATAGAAAATTAAAATACAGAAGGTAGTAGTAGTCGCTAAAACCAGCTATTAAATCTAATAAAATAAAAGGTTAACTATATTAGATAAATACGGAAAATCCCGTAGAACTTTATAATAGAAAACCTTTTTTAAATATTCGAAGCTATTAAATAGTAATTCTTTTTTATATTTATACAATTTATAAAAATTATATCGCTATCGATTATAAATTGAGTTCTATATATTCTACTAATTTTTATTACTTCCTTTTTATTCGAACTATTTAAATTAAAAAAAGATAAAATAACGTCGAAATTAGCGTATAATATATTTGATATAAATTTCGTATTTAAATATTAATTTAACGTAATTTTCTAATGAAATTTCGGAAATATTTTAGTAAATCCGTCTATTAAAATATTTATAATAAAAGTTTATTTATTAATAATATATTTTCTACGAATTTTTTGACGTAGTTAATAATAATAAATATTTATATAACGAAATATATTTATAAATTATAAATTCGTATTTTAGAAGATTCGAATTATCTATATATTATTAGTTCAAATTTAAAACGTATATTCTAAATTTAGCAATAAAATTTCTAAAAGTTTATTTTATTATATAATTTCTTTTTCGGCGGATATAATTCCGAGAAATGCGATTTCCGTAGAACTAAATATAATCGTCTGTTATTTAAAATCTTTCTAATCGATAATACCGTTAAATAGTTTAAAGCCGTAGTTCTACGAACTATATCGAGTGTTTAGATTATTAGCGAATAATAATCGATAGTCAATTATCAATTTTAAACAATTAAAATAATTAAAAAAAAAGGGTTATAATTTTAGAACACCATTATATTACTAAAAAATACCATTGCCTATATGAAATATAGTATACCAGAGTTAACTAATTAAACTCTTTTATTATATAGAGTTTACTTTTAGTATTTAAGTATATTCTACGTATATAAAGCAAAATTCTATTTTATAAATAATTGAATCGAAAATCTTTTTTTTTATATATATATTATAACTATATATTATATATTAACTACGCTAGCGGTAAAGTTAAAACTTCTAGATCTAATAGCGGTATATATTTACTATTAAATCTAAAAAATTTTATTATACGCGAATATGATTAGATATATAGTATTTCCTCGATACTATTAGTTTCGATCGTAAAAAAGGATCTAAAGCGTTTATACTACTAAAAATTATCGAAAATATATTTATCTCCGTAGTTTCCTTCGATATAAAGTCGATAATAATTAAAGGTAAACTCTATATAAATAAAGGTTTTATTTGGTTAATACGGGTATACTATATCTAATTAGACAGTTTTATTTTTCAATGATTTCTATAGTATTTGTTAGTGATTATATGGTATCCCAGGATTATGATCCAAAAAAAAAATTCCATCTTTTTGGCTGCTAGACGTATAGATTATATCCATCTACAATTCTTTGTCCCGTATCTCTATTAATATCCATTTACTATAAAATATAATAGTCTATATTCTATTATATTTCTAAAAAAATTTTTATTGAATTTTGAAAAGAAATTTCGATTTTACGAAAAGATCTAGCTCGGCCGATCGGTATTAATATTAAAAAAAGAAAAGAAAAATACGTAGATAGTTTATATTTCTGATTCGATTCCTAATTAAAATATAGACCAAATCGTTTCAGTAACCAATAATCCGCGTGGAAAAGCCGAGGTCAATATTGTATCAACTCTTTAAAAGTAGATTCCTACGAGCGCCTCTAATATCCCGTTATTTCTTTTCATTTGTCTTTCATCGGAAGCTTAGAATGTAAAGGGGAACATCTGCTTCCGCAACTGTTCGTCTTCGTCGCGATGACGTTTCTGAAGGTCCTGAATCTTCAAATCAGCAGCCGTTTGCTGTCGCCGTCTAGCTTGAATTTCGGAGACTTTTTGCTTCGTTAGTTCTGTGATCTCTCTACCTTTGGCCGCTATAATTTGCGCGTAGTTTTTGGCTTCGACCTCTGCTATCCTGCTTCCCCTCGTTAGATCTGTATTCTCCTTTTCTTTGGCTGCTATGGTCCTCTGATGTTCTTCGATTTTCGACTCCATCGTCTCGATTCGCGTCGTTAGCTTGACTACTTCTCCACTTTTGGCTATAATGGTTTGCTTGAAGTCCTTAACCTTGATTTCTGCAGAGTCGATTGTATCTTGCTGTGCTATAACGCGTCCTTCAAAATAAGCAGTCTTCATCTTCTCGGCGAAAAGAGCGTCAGAAAGCTTGGAGATTTCTCCCTTGAACTCGGAGATTTTTCCCTTGACGTCGGCGATTTCATCCGCCTTAGTTGCGAGGACAGTCGCATGTCGCTCGGATTCGATCTCATGCGCCTTGAATTCATCTCGTTTTTCTCTCTGAAGGGTCTTAACCCACTGTGTTTGTGCCGCAAGTTTGGTTTCCAGACCTTCAATCTCTTTCGCGTTGATTGATAGAAGTTTAGCTTGTTCCTTGATCTCCGTCTCCTTTGCGTCGATCTTATTCCGGTGATTCTGTTCATTTAATACCCTAAAACTTTTAAAAGTCTCGTGTAGACTTGTTGTCAACCCGGAAGAGAGGTACTTTTCAAGTAACTTAACTGTCATAGCCTCCATCTCTGTATTATTTCTTTTAATAGTATATTGCTGCTCCGAGACCTTTTTCGTTAGATCCTTGATAGTCTCTTCTCTAGTAGCCAGAATAATACTGTTTCGTTTGCACGTATCTTCCAGCTTGACCATTAGATCCTCGATAATTTCGTCTTTCTTAGCCAGGGTAACTTGATGTTGTTTCATCTCATCTTCCAAGTCGACTCGATCACGGTCGCTGGATGTTGGAGCGAAGTTGAAGATATTCGTCCTGGCTTGCTGGGGCGAGGAGGCAATCAAACCCTGGCCGAATATGACACCCGAATTAGGCTTCGAAGCTGGTGGGACTTGGCTGGCGGAGCTGGTGACAGAAGATGGTGTTGGCTTATCTTCTCCGGCGGTTGCGTATGGGGACTCAGGGGCCAAGGCGTGACTTGGTACCCTTTGCCACGGAGTATTTGAGTACGTTGGAGGATGATCCGCAGAATTTACTCGAGAAGAACGATTGCGACCGTCGTAAACAGCAAGTTGAGCCTGGAGACCTCGACGTGTTGAAGCAAACGACCGTGTGTAGCTTTCCTGCCTAGGGTCCATAGGAACAGGAGACATGGTTGAGTGGTCAAGATTCTCAAGGGACGTATTAGAATACTGCAGGAAGCTGTGAAGATCTAGTATGGAAGTCAAAAACATGGATAGATACTTATACCCCGAGCAGGTATAATGAACAAAAGACATCAACAAAATTGATAAAGGGTATTGCGAAGTCAAAGGATCGCAATCTATAAAGGTATCTTATCTACTGCGGGTGCGAGAACGGTCGCTGTTACAGAGCGACTTTTACTACTATTACTTTTACTCGATGGACACTCTGCCCGTTTACAAGGGGCATTCAACATAAGTGACAATAAGATAGATAAAGTCATTGTTCTATTAATGAAAAGTATAAAGAAGCAGGAATTAGAAATTATAGACAAAGAATCTCGAATTGGAGTCTAGACTGCTCTATCGCACGTCTTTGGACAGTAACCGAAAAGCGATCCTGGGCCCATATAACCACAGGGTATAGCGACTGGCTATCGGCCAAGATGTTGTTCACTAGGACAAGCTACTAAGTTGGTGGCGATTCGCAATGTAAAAATATATTTCTGTCTACCATGAAGCGTTATAGCTTCGGACCACATCTACTGCGAATTGATTAATTATTTCTTCCAACCCTTTAACCACAATATAGATTTGACACTGCTCTATTAACTTAAAGGTTCGTACGCTTGGTACAATATATATGCGAGTTCAGAAATCATCCTACACTAAGTCTACAGCGCGATATCGATGAGCGATCAGAGAAGTCGACCCTTCTGTCCTTGATTCAGGCATTGGAATTTAAGAAAACTCCCTAGGGAAGATTCTACACACCGAAGCTTCCTGGGATTATGCAGCGCCAGCAGAACTGGGCACCGTCGCGTCTGAATGGCCACCAGTCTTCTTACACCTTGCAAGGGAGCTAGCCATACGAACAGGGAAATCAACGCCAGCGACAGCAACAGGCACTTCGCAATTGGGCAGGACCTCGCCATCAAAATCAGGCATATCAACAGCCATTTCAGCAAGCTTCTCAGTAGCCATCTCAGCATTCATCTCAGTGACAACCTGCTTTGCGCCGCATCGAGGCAGTTCCAATCCCCAATACAATCAGCAGAATGTCTACCACATGAATGAGGAAGATGTCCATGGATACTATGGAGAAGCCGGAGATACTGCATGCAGATGACGCTTAGGACCTTCTCGGCGATAAGCTCCCACCTGAGGCCTATCCAGCACGCGGATTCTCTGTGTACTCCAACATCACCGGAGATGTGTGGCAAGGTTTGCAGCTATGGGCCTGCAATTCATGCCCTATTCCCGGAAGCTTCGGCAATGCTGATGAGCTGGCAGACCATGGCGCCGATTTCCATGGCGTTGATCCCCGGTTATCTACGCAGGAACTTATACAAAACAGTGGGATGACGATCGCCGTGCCCGCGAGAACGTGTACACGGAATACGCCACTGTGGATGCTAGCGTTTTCGACGCCAGTTACAACGCCTGCATCGACACAGGCAGTGGAGCCTCCGTCACCAACCGTTCTCTCCTGTCCACAGGCATAAATTTGGCAGGCGTCGTTGGAGAAACAAAGCCAGTAACGTTAAAAGGCGTACGTAGCCTCCAGATCTGCCATGAGATAGCGAATTTCAGCGTCAAGATCGGAGGTCAACGAGGCGTCAGCGTGACTGTAATCGCCTACGTCGTCGCCAATCTGGAAGCAGGTCTCATCATCGACCAAGGACAACTGGAAGCTCTCGATGCAACACTTTATCTCAAGAAACGCGTCATGGCCATTGGCGCGAAGGAGGTCAAACTCACGTACATTGGTGGTGCTGATTTAGATGTTCACCCCCTCAAATGCACATTGGAGTCTTAAAGGCCACCTTCATAATTCATCAGCGAACGCCAGGAGAAGTGGGCCGCACTGCGAAAGGCAATGGAGAAGCCAAAATCGGCACAAAGAGCTTTATGCAATCTGAATGCAGCCAACCAGACTCAAGCAGCAAGCGCTGCATCCACGTCACCTCATCCAATCGTAAGCTATATCGTCCGTTATCGCTACAGATAAAAGCTTGGAGAAACTTTAAAGAGACTGTAGATAGCCCTTGGAGCTTGTATAGCGTACTTTAAAGGGATAATAGACGCGTTCAGGTGCACAACAGCCGTATTCCAGTTATGGCATCGAGGGCGATGCCGTTTGTAACTTTTGGCGGCATTATTCGTTTTGGAGCAAGCTGTCAAGAGAGTAAGAAGTTGTCTGGGTAGGACTAGCGCGCCTTGGCAGACACGTCTCTTATACCGCAGGCGTTCAATCAATCTTCTTACACGTAATCATCTTTTATATGACCTTCGTCGTCACACGAAGCCTGCCCACGTTTGCTCTTCTGCGTAACTTTGCCCCCTTGCCCCCCAACTCTGCCTCTGCCCCTTGCCCCCCACCTCTGCCTCTGCTCCCTTGACCCTTCTTATCCGGACGTCCGCCTGTACCTCCTCGCCCACAATCGGTTGTTTCTGAGCCCTTCTTTGACTTCACAGGAGTCGTCTGCATTGGGTTCAGTCTTCTTCGTTTATCGATCCCAAAATCCTCGGACAATCTCCCCAATCTTGATACCATTTGTCCGAAGATGTATTCGTACTCTTACTGCATGCTTCAAGGCGTCCAGGAATTTCCATCGGCCGTCCCATTGGAACGGCACATGAGTCTTGAAATGCCGCTGCAAGTAGTATATTGAGCCTTTTCGCTGAAGACGATATATTTGCCAATCTTGACCTGGTTCTAACGTTCCGATCACCTGGACGCGTTGTTCTCTGATAGCGTCCTCCCTATATCTGCGCTCAAGCCTCGTCAGCATAGATTGCAGTATCCGAATGAGCTTAGAATGATCGTGCAGCCATTTCGTTGAGATGCCTTGGAGCTCTCCGTTCTGGGCGGCTTCGACAGCGCCAAGCTCGGTGTCTCCGTCATATTTCAAAATACCATCAATATGGCTACCGGGAACCATTTCATCCCCCATAGCGAGATCTCTCCCGTCGTTTTTCAGTTCGAGCTCTGCCGTGCTCTGTGTCTCTCCCCTATAGGTAGGTCAGTAAGTGCGCTATGATAATCGAACACTGGCTGTCGATAGAACGCACCGCTTCAACACCATAGCTGGGATGGTTTGCACTATGTCGTCATAGAATCGGCACCAGAGGTGAGCAGTCCACCATCCTTCTGGCCGGCTGGACTTCATATACCCTTGGCCGCAATTCTCCCGCGCTTTTATGACGGATGTAGCAACCCATTTCCGGAAAGACCAATCCTTGCAGGTTGGTACAAGTTTGCCGTTTATGACATCGCCTAGCCGTGTGTTGATTTCCTGCTCTTCCCCCTCGATGTCAAATTGATCGATCAGGTCTGCATGGTCAATCGGGAGCTCCGGAAGTTTATCGACAGCCGAAGGCAATTTTTTTCTCTCCTCTTCTTTGAAGATTGCCATGGTCTTGTCATTTTGAAGAGGTATAACCCAGGACATAGGTGGTAAGGTATATATTCCATTGACATCTTTGAAATGATTATAGACAATATCTTCAAGACAATTGCCAGAAGAGTCAAGAGCCCATTTTTGATCAGCTGTAAGACTGTTGTAAACATCAAGGAAGCGGCGCTTGATATCTTCACTGTACTCCCCCGAAGACGTCGTATCTTCATCAACATTGTCATCGCCCAACTCTGCTGTGGGCGCTGCCCCCGTCGGACTGGTTGTCGGAATAGCAGGTACGTCGAACGTGCTACCGGAAGTTCGAAAATCGTCGCCTACCATCGGAGGGCGATCAACCCTATATCCATTCTGGGATATTTTTGAGTCCGTCGTATTGAGGCCATTATTGGTACTGGTACTGCCACTGAAGCTGCTGCAGCTCTCGCCAAGCTTGATAGAGTTATCAAAGCTGATTGTTAGAGGTATCGTGGGCTCTTGGTAGAAGTTCGATGCATTGTAACCATCATAATATAACTGTGGTATGTATTTATACACGTCAGCAGCGGCTTTTGTAAATAGATCAGGAAGTATATCTGCAACAAATCTAATTGTTACGCGAATCAGGGTACCTCGTAAAGGAAACTATCTCAATTTGATCTTTCTAGTAAGGCTCTTTCCACGACGTAGGTAGTCCGATGCGACCGAGCCTTCTTCACCGCGTAGGGATCAGAGGTGCTCCAAACTAGAAAGATATATTCGAATCGAAGTGGTATCCTTCAAGCGTACAGAGAACTATATCGGTTCGATCTATCTGGTAAGGCTCTTCCCACGACGTAGGTAGTCCGATGCGACCAAGCCTTCTTCACCGCGTAGGGATCAGAGGTGCTCCAAACCAGAAAGATATATTCGAACCGATATAGAAGCCTGCTGAGCCCCACTGATTGCGCAACTTCGTAGACACGCGGTATTGAGGTGCTACTTGAACAAGATTGAAATGACTTACTTCAAAATGTATTAAGGTCAATTTTACCGCAAAGGTGGCCGAAGCGGTGCTCGGGCTCGGTGGCCATCTCGAGAGAAATGGCCTTGTACCCTTGACCTTCGAGGAAACATGCAATCTTCGTTTTCTGGTCGTCCGGGATGTCTTCGAAAAGTTCCGCCGCTGTCTCCATGTCGCCTCGGAGGACCAGAGTTTGATACACCATCACGCGTAATGACAGGGCGAAAGACGTGACGTTGACATCCCTGTCTACTACGTAGGCTAGTTGATATCCGTGACGACCTTGAATGCTGCCTCAAACCCATCGTCTTCCACTTGACCGGCTTGTAGAGCAGAGACGTAGTTCTCCCGCAGACCGAGGAGGAGAGGATCCGTAGAGGCATACCAGCTCGCCATGGAAGTGCTGGTAGAGGATCTGTGCAGCTTCGCCCTGGATGTAATCGAAGACCAGGAGGACGTTCTTCAGATCTTACGATAGCCGTTGCAGTTGAACAACAAATGCACTGATGCTCTCGCATCGTCCATCAACCGAGGGAGCGGTAGCTCCTAAAGCTTCTTGAACTCCGGGAAGGGTTCGCTCGAGGAGGTGCAGGGCTGTGATGCATTGTTTCCATCGAATGATGGCGTTAGGGGTCTCTGCACTGATGGTATGACTTTTCCCTGTGGGACGTTGTCCAAGTTGAATCGGTGGGTTAAGCTCGAAACGCCGCTGGGGTTCATCTCGCAGTAGTCGTAGTACTGTTCGCTAGAAGACAGTGTCCAAGTTGAATCAGTGGGTGATTCTAATCGGTGGTCATTCTTGAGAAGTCGGGGGCACCGATTCGGTGGCATGCCGGAATGGCAGTAAACGCGTTGCGCACCTTGGTACGGAAGAGATGTACGATATTGCTACCTGGGCTTCCCGACGAAGAAGTCAGCAGAGAAAGTCCATAGGTTTCACCCTGATCCTGCCCGTGACGAACCTTGTAGCTCTGGTTTTCTATGGACGCCAATGCGCCATTTGGTCCCTTGGTTGATCGGAGCTTTGTCCCCATAGCTGTTCGTCGCTGTGATAGCGGGAGACGGGAGCTGGTGACGGCAGCGTGAAAGGCGTTGGCATGCGTGCCAGAGCGGGCATCGTCGCAGAGGATGAGCCTGTAGAGAGGTCAATTGCCGTTTGACTGACGTTCTCTGCTACCACGTGTTGATCAGATTTGCGTACAATCTAGCACAGCTCGTCATCGAAGATGGTACGCAGGTATAGTTGAAAAGGGCTTTAACCGAAAGAGGACTGAATGGGAGACCGGGAGCAAAGAGGACATTGTTGAAGGTAAGCTTGGGAGTCGCCGAGGCCACCACGGTAGTCACAGACAAGGTACCGCAGTGAAACACTATGGTTTTGCCCTTGAAATCGGAAACATGCGTTCCAGCCTGGAGAGCAGCCTAAAGTTCTTCTGGTCTCTGCTCAAATGGCGGCCTGCTCCGGAGTCCATGTGGTCATGATAGCCCTTTGCAGGAGACATATCTCTTCGAGTGAACCGATGCCTAAGCTTCTGTATCATCCGGGATGCTGTGACTTTTGGGCAGCGCATTGACGAGCGTCGCGCGCCACGCTGCTGAGGATGATTGACTTGACCGATAATTGGGCTGCGGCGGTTGCACGGGTGCCTTGATCCCAGGAAGCGATGTCGGTGGTATCGCGACCCATGAACTGAATGGCTGTCTTCACAGCTGTAGAGCATGATAGGAAATCATGGCTCCCCTCAAGCTTGTTGGTGTCCTCGAGGAGCCCGATAGCCACGGACACGGTGGAGACGAACGGTACTTCGAAGTCTGTTGCTTAAGGTGTTGGTGGTGACTTGTGTATGGACAAATTTTGGCTTGATGATGTGAAGGTGTCTGCTAATGGAGAGGATGCTTCGTACGGAGTAGTCAGTCCATTGGTGTCCCCATTTCCAGCCTTCTTGCAAGCCCACGACGTGAGAGCCTCCTAGCCGTGCTTACAGACCCTTCCCTAAGGAACACGACGGAGTCGTCAGAGTAGCTTTCGGACAGCTTTCAGAGTCGCTCGAACCTCGTTCATTCGTCATCATCGGCTTGCCAGAGGGCGAGGGAGTAGGGCTGGTATGGCCGTTGGTATGGTGGCGAGGAAGTCGAATGGCTTGGTAAGGTAGGAGGGGGGTAGTGCCTTGAATACGCTGTACTGAGGCAATACTCAAGTGGTATTTGTGGTGGTGGTGTAGGTACACGAAGGTAGGAGAGTTATTCGTAATCAACTTTACTTGGTGTAATGGCTGATAAATCAACTTATCGGATTGTTTATCCAACGCTTTGTCAAAGATTAAAGGATCCTGGGTCATTATTCTGCGACAAGAGCGTCGAGCCCAACACAAGCTCACGCGTAATAGTCGAAGAGAAATGGGATGCCGAACCTCGATCACCTTCGCGAAATCAGTCGGAATCCGGCTAGCCAGGTTTTGTGATCGCAACACTAATATCCAAAGAGGCAAAGCGTGGAGCCGCGTCAAACGCCGCTAAGGAGGCAAACCCGCAGGCTTGGCGTTCCTTCTATCCTCGACCTCACTTTCCATTACTCGACCCACTACTCTACCTCTCACGTTATTAACCTGTACATCGTCTCGTTTTCACCTGCGACGTTCCGGTCAAGCAGACTTCACCTATTCCTGTAATTCATCCGCAATGCTACTCACTACCGTCATCTTATTCGAGACCATGCAGCCTCTCTGCTTAAATGTCAGTCTTCCTGCTCATTGCGCCTTCCCACTTGCGAAGACAAGGACCATTCGGAACTTGCAGGAGCCTACCGGTGCCAGAAACATGATATTACACGACACCCAGCGCACCTTCCTTTCGTCCTCGGTGTCTAGCAAATCTCGTTCTGCTGCTCTCACGCTTTGCCATCGCACCTTCTCAATCTGCAAGACAAGCGCTAATTAGAACCGACAGCAGGCCTTTGCTACTGAAACCACGACCTTGCTCCGACTCCAGCGTCCTTCCATACCCCATTACCCACAATTCTGGCTCTGGTGCATACCATACATTCCACCACCACCAAGCCCACCACCACTCCTCGCCCTTCAAGAAAATCCACCCACTCGTGCCACTCATGCCCCCGCAGACTTCCTCGACCGATTCACCGCTCCACACTTTGCCAGAATCATAACATCATGGCTACCAATGATGTCAGCTCGGACCTTGACTCCCTCAGAGACGCACCAGACATTCACGAAGCGTTGCGGATCGCCCGCGAAACAATCCTCGCCAACCATCAGTTGATCGAGCGCGTCCAAGACAATGCAGCCTACAACATCAGTGTGATCTGGGAATACATTTGAGCAGCGGAAAGTCGCGGAACCGCAGTACACGACCCTAATCAATCAATGGACTGAGGATCTACGAGGAATAATCACCGAAGAAAAGGTCCGGCATTACCAGTCTTTGACTGTCAAGACACAAGACCGGATGGAGACATACCAGGCACGCATCCGCCTGGCATGGGGTGTGGAAGCTTCCCATATCTTGCCGGCTCTACACTACAATCGGTCCCAGTACCTCAGTCAGAACTGCCTGCATGGTTTAGCGCAACTGTCGGAAAGCGTCGACCTCGCTCGTGGCCGGTCCCTCCTCCTCGCACAGATCCAATCCCGCACTTTGTCCAAGGCGACCGGGTTCAAGCCCACCGACCCTCATCTCAAGCTACGAGACATCATCAATGCAAAGACCGCGGCAGACGCAGGGGCAAGTGGAAATGTCCCATCTGCCGACGAACAAGCGAATGCTTTATTGTTGCGACAGACAACGCGGACTGATCCCAACAGCTCCCCTTCTCCCGCCAAACCGCGAAAGCGAAAGGCAGCCCAAGACATGTCGTGGCGGCCCCGACCAAGTAAAGGAAGCAAACAGCTTTCATTGGTATATTATAGCCTTGGATTTCTTGCGGCTACAGATACTGACTGTCCGTGTTAGAATCAGCCACGTAATGCTCCGTCGACGTGCGGTGAAAGCCCAAGCATCGAGCAAGGGCGAAACAACATCGACGACAATCGATCCCAGCCGGCCTGGAATGATGAAGAATTTTCGCCCTTGAGCTTACCACATGCATGATCAGGGTCGGAGCTTTCCGGGGTTGGTTTGCTTGATCCGATGCCACTATTGTTGCCATCCGCATCTCACACGTCCGCCATCACCTCTGCCAGTCGCTCTGCATCTCCATCGACCCCAACCCCAACACCATCTTCGTCCACGCCTAGCGCCCCGCCTATGGACATCTCCATCGAAACCGTTGTCTCCGTCAATCCAGATCAGCAGGGCCATGAAATTCAGAGCACAGTCGAATACGCAATCGACTGTCTACGTCTGGGTCGACAAATCAATACCACAGGCATCCAAATGGTCCTCGAAGTCATCTCATCACCCGAATTCACAACCGTAGACCCGGCTTACGTGGATTGCATGGCCCCCAAAATCAAACCAGCACTGCGTCGGACGTCCGGTTCCAAATTCTTAGTACCTCTTCACCATACACAGACTCGTCCGGCCCACTGGACTCTCGCCATAGTCGAATCCGGCATCGCTCTGTTCTACAACTCCTTTCGTTCTTCCCTGTATGAGAATCAAGCACGGCAAGCTTTGGAAGTCTTCAGTCGGTCGCAGTCCCGGCCATACCCCTCATCGCCGTCGGTATTGGATTGTTTCAGGGTTTGCGTAAGTTATTTCTAATTCGATGGCCTGGCATGTTGTAGTCTAACGACCGGCTACAGGACACCCCCCAGCAAGAGAACCATTGCGACTGTGGTATCTTTGTGCTCCTATGCTCCATCTACGTTACAGCCAACCGGGTTATTCCAAATCATGTCGATGCCCGAGTGTGGAGGGTTATCCTTCAAGCCGTACTGGACAAGACATTCTCGACCGACCCTGCCTCGGTCCAGCTGAGCTCCCGTCTCGGTGATGCCTCGCTGCCCAATATTACCGCACCTGTGGACGAGGTTGTTGAGCGAGAAGTCGGCAAACGACAACGGTGGCACGAAGAATTGCGTCAACGAGTGCGAAGCCTGTCCCAGCAATTGACACTTCATCAAACCGCCATTGAGAGCATAGCCGAGGTGTCCGCAACGCTTACTGTCATAAAAGCTCAACGAGACGAGCACACCAATATTGTCCAACAACGGCTAGATGCAATCGATGCCGAGTGTAATCGATTCACCCAGCTTCTGGCGTCCATTCCAAGCTTCGGCTTCATCTCCCACCGCGGCCCCATAGAAACTTCAATCGCAAAACTTCACGCCGACGCCATGTCAACTCGAGTCGAAATCGACAAAGCACACAAAGACTGCGTATCGAGACATAGAGCTATTGCCAGGGCTATTTCCGCCACCAGCTTAATCCATGATTACTACTCGGAACGTCTCTATGCCACCCAGCAAAAGCGTGACGCCGTGTTGACTGAGATCAATGAAGTGCATCGCCACGAAGAAACTGCACGTGTGGAGAGAGTGCGATGGATGGAGGAGCTGAAGGATGAATAGTATCGTGAGCCTTTGCTCGCTACCGTTGCCCTTTCTCCTGACTCACGTCCTTATCGTCCAGTTGCTGCGCATACTTCATTTCCTTCTCCTATCCTCCCCGTTGCTTCTGGTAAACCTGTGCCATTATCTCATCAAGAAATTCGCATCATGTCCTCCATAGTGAAGGTCGTTAAGTATGTACTCTTCTATTCGAAGAATCTTCCAGTCTCAGCAAGGAGTGTACTCGTAAGGCCACTTAGCCGAGCTGGTGGTAAATGTATGTAGAGTCAGTACTCTACTATATCGTAATACCCCACAGCGTTGACGCTCCTCAACCATAGACCCCCAAAAATTATCGGGTACGATGCTTGCCCCAGGGAAATACGGAAGTGGACAAATTTGGGTACCCCAACGACGGTGATGAGGACTTTTACGAAGCCTGGCAGAGCCTGAACGTTTCCGTTGACAACAAATCGATCGTGATGCATGGCGCAGTTTATTCTCGGCAGCATGCTTATTGATCATAATAAGAGTTGCACGGGGATCAATAAGTGCTTTACGTATGGTATACGCCCAACGTTTCTGACTTACGTGGTTCAAATAATGTATGTCTGTTAGAGTTCCCTTCTATCGCTTGCTAAATACTTTTCCGGTAAGGATTGTTAAATATTTGATTCGAGAACTTATATATTTGCTTATTCCGGTCGAAGGACTCTACTATATTAAGCGTGTCAGCGTGGCCATCTACGGTAAATCGGGTTTATTTTTATTTAGTAAGCTCTGGGCGTATTGCTGCGGCGAACGATGCTGGTATCTATAGTATCTTGCTGGTACTGGCCCTGCTGCCGAAAATTGTCACCCTGGTAGTTATTAACCATTTGCTGCTTGATCACCTGGAACCAAGCCATTGCCTTCTATATCGGGTCTAATTCAGCTCTCTTTTCTATCTGTGAAGTTCTTCTTGTCTTTAGATGCCTCCTTCCACGTCCCCTTATCACTGCTTATACTTTCGCTAGGATTTTATCTTTTACAGCGTTTTCACCAAATGCTCTTCCCGCAACCTTGTCGAGGATCTCATCGTACAATGCGTCTATCCGTCGCATAAAGCACCGTACGTTCTCCCGAATTATTTGCTTCCTTGTTGTAGGTGATGTCGTCGGTAGCTTGATAGGTGGCGATAAGGATTGGAAGACTGGCTAGCGGACCTGAGGATAATTCGGGTTGTAGGAGTAGTCTCGAATGCCTTGACTCCTCCCTTTTACGTTCTTTAGAGTCTGATGATAACCCCCAATGGCTCTGCCTATAGGTGGTAATAGGGGACGAAATCTGAACTTAGGACTCGGTTCTAGAACTTGATTGCTCTGAAGCTATAGTATTATATATATCGAAGCCTGTTTATAGTACTTAAGACGAGAACCTGCCCGCCAAGGTCATCAGTCAAGATTTGCGCTTAACGCGGCTAGAGACTGAGTTTTTGAAGCGAGTGTATAGTAATATAGGTACGATAATAATACTAATGATAATGATCATCGAAATCTATATACACGAAGAAAGTAGGTCTAATACCAAGCCGAAGGCTAGCTTTACAGGTTTAGTCTGAATAGATTAAACGTAGCAGAACTACTAGATCTGCTAATAAACAACCGTTACAGTTTTTCTCTTGACGGCAGCTTTATTTCAGTACAGTCTTTTTTTTATTAGATAGGTTTTTTCTTTCGATTTTTCTTTAGACTTTAATATAGCTGACCAGAATGCCATTTACGAAGTCTATATAACGTTATTTTTAAAAAAGTATAGATTAATCGAATTTATATTATCTATATTCGAATATACTATATATCAATCCAAATACTGAAATCAATTGCGTAATATTAAAAACTCTATTAAATTTTCCTACTCGCTTATACGAATTATATTTCCTTCGGTTAAAAGAATCGAACGGATTTACTATTTCGTATTTTCTCTTTCTCTATTAAAAAATAATATAATATACTGCGATATTCAATTCAATCGTATATATCGATATCGGAAACGTATTAATTTGTAATTTATTATCGATACTGTCGGTACTACTAGGCGTCTTCTTGTTTCGGCTTGTTTTGATATTAAAGGCGAGCTAGAAATAAAGGAAATAGAGATTGACTTGACGAGGGAAAGTAGTTTAAGATTGTTAGTAGAATACGAGAGAGTGCGAGCGTGTTCGGATTTTATATTATACGGGATTAGAAAAAGTCAAATATAGATTGATGATTATATTGTACTTAAATACTTAATTGATTTCTCTTTCTAATATTACGCGAGAATGAAAAATATCAAATGTTTATTATATAAGATATATTTAGGTTATAGAATTGATATTGGTAGAATAAACTTTTACTTGTAGTCTTCGGATATGGTTATATTTGATATATACGGATGGGGCAAATAAAATAGTTGTATTATACCGTAAAGTGAAGCTATCTTAAATTACGATTGCTCAGAGCTCGGGTCTCTTGTACCGTATCTTGCCAAATTGATATAAAGTAACCATTTACAATATCCATTTACAGAACACGCTATAATATTGCAGCAAATATATATTCAATAAGGATAGAAATCTTCGTAAAACCTCGACCCCTCAACCGACCCACAATAACTTGAGAAAGCTGTCAGCAAAGATAGACTGTTCGGATCTCCCCGCACCGCCACCTTCGGATGCGTCGCATCGCATAGATCAAGCGGCGGGGTATCAGTAAGGACGCATTCATTCGACCCGTCCGTTCGGAAGAATCCACCACCGCATAGGTTTATAAAACGATCAAGATCTTCTGGTAACAAAACCATGCCGTCGCGGCCTACAAACGCCATAAGAGCTGTATCGTAACGGACGCCGGAATCCCCTCGAACGATACATTGTGCGCAGCAGTCGTAGGCGCTCTCGGCGAAGCTGGTTATCGCCCATCCGTTTACCTGTAGGTCGGCTTAGGTAAGATTGCCGCCTTCGAATAGGTCGTTAGTAAGAAGGTTCTCTAGACCGCAGGCGGCGTAGTAGGTTGAAATGGGCTCTTGGATAGTAAATATCAGGGTTGCGGTAGTGGTAGTCGTAGTAGTTACGGGTACGAAGCTCGTAATAGGAGCGAGGGTAGTGGTCACCGTAGTCTATAAAGGATAGCAAACGTATCAGCGGAAGATCTACAATCGACCTTTGTTGGAAACACAATATGGCTCGCAAGAATAAAGAATAGGTCGGGCAAGATAAGAGAGGAGAGAGTACTTACAGTAGTAGAAGCACCGGCGGGACAAACGGTTTTAGTCACGCTGTAAGTCACAGGCATAACCTTGGTAACGATAGATAGGCTGGCGGTGACGATTGCCGTCTTAGTACCGGTAACCGTCTTCTGCTCCGTGGCTATAATCTTCACCAAGACACCACAGGAAACCGTTGTCGGGTATACTGTAGTAATAGCACGAGGGGCCAGTTCAGGGCGGTTTCCGGCAAGTAGATTCGCTCGTGCCGGGGACTCCCGCTTCCGCAGATTTAGTACAGAGGATACAGGGATAAAGCCTGCAGAGGCTGGGATCGTGGTAGTAGTTCCGATCGCGGTAATAGTAACGCCTACGGTGGATAGATCGACAACCGTAATTGTAACTGTGTTTATAACGGCAATTATCGGTTGAATCGTTGTCGTACTAATCAAGGTACCGATCTTCGTATTCGGAAGGATAGTGGTTTTAATAACTAATACTACCGAAGTTGCAGTAACAGTCTTTGATGCAGGCCGAATTGTAGTAGTCGAGGTGACGGTAGCTACGCATCCCTGAATCTGATAGAGGGTGGTGCTATATATAGTAGTTGGTAGACCAGGGACCGATATCTGCCCATACTTGGTTATACAAAGTTCGACCGACTCCGTTAAATCATACCAGGCCGTCGTCACTAACAAGGCCAGGAGAGGAAGTTGTCGAGCAAATACAATAATACCTATTATATTATCAACAGTAAGCAGCAATTGATTGTACGGTGCGGAGGGTCAGAGTTAGGCGGGTATCCTATAGGACTTGGTTAAAATCGGTCGGTCGTACTATATATTAATATCGTCCTATTAATACCGTTCCGGTACGAAAGTTCTATAGAATTATCTTATAATAAACCTCTAGCTTTTAGAACTAAAATAATCGTAATAGTTCGTAGTATATCTAACTATATAGTCGCTGTTAGTTTTAATATTTATCTAAAACCTACTTCCCGCCGCTTCCTACCGCTACGGCTAGTATAATTATTATTTAGGGCGAGGGAAGATTTAATTATCTAATTAATTACTAGGAAGATTTAATCGTCTAATTAATCTAATAGTAATCTATATAGTTATCCGTATATATACGCGTCAAGAAAATTTAAAGGTAGTAATTAATTAGCTAAAGGTCTTACCTTTTACTTTTCTATAAAGCGGCAGGTTCTGCGCGAATTTCCTATTTCTACCCTCGTTCCTTCTATTCTACCTTTACTAGCTCCTTTTTAAGTTTAGCGAAGCTATTACTAGCCTACCTAACCTTTAATATAGGTCGTAGATAACTCCCCGCTGCCGTTAAACGGGAATATAATACTATATAATAAAGACGGTAGTATATAAAGTAGTAGGCTGTTCGTTAATAATCTAAAACTCCAGGTACTATCTAGTTCTATTCTTTATTACTATAAAGCCTACTATAGGCCTCTCTTCTACTATAGTACTATTAACGATCTATTTAGGCGGCTATCTTTTATTTAAATAGGTAAAAAAGCCCGCTGGCTCTATAACGAGTCCCTAATAAAAGTTAAAGCGTACTAGCCTATAATCCGCTCTATATACCGGGGAGGACCTATTATTCCCGATAAAGCACTAGTTCTCTGCTTTTACCGCCTAATCTAGACGTCGAATATTAGGGTAATAGGTTTTTCTACTTCTTATTCGTTACTTCGTACTCGTAATTAAAACCTAATTTACGTATTCCCTAATAATATTAGTAATAGTCCTTTCCCGTTATATAATAATAGCCGACTTTTTATATCCTTATATCGCGTAAATTAGATACCTATTCCTCTTTTTTTTCTATCGGAACCGCCTAATAATACTTTTTACTAGTTAACCTCTTTTATAATTTTAAGGTCTAGCGCTAAATACTTCTACCGGAGCGTAATATATCTATCTAACTACCTAAGATACCTCGAAGTAGGCCTAAGAAATACTAGACGGAGGAAGAGAAGAAGGAAGCGGCTAAAGGTTATAAAGTAATATTTAAAATAAAGAAGGCCTCGAACTAAGAATTTTAAATAGTTCCGGCTACCGTCCTCGCTTTTCCTATTCCCTCTACCGAGGCCCCGAAGGTATCTATTAGTATATACTACGGTACTAAATAGACCTTCGTAGTTCTAGGACTACGTCGTACCCCGTTTAAACTTTATATCGACTCTAGGATATAATTCTAGGGCTACGTATCGAAGCTAATAGCTTAATTAAAACCTTCCTTTAGTAATAGATTAGTCCGGCGTAGAAAGCCCTAGGGGCTTATTCTACCTACGGCAGAACTATAACTTAAACCTTTAATTTCGCTATCTATTTTTACTTTTCCTTCTATCGTTATCCTATCCTATAGAATCGAAGATCGCTTCCCTAATAACGATATACTTTACTAGGTTAATACTCTATACCGACTACCGAGCGATAAACGTCCCTTACCTTACCTTACTGGTAATATATTAACTCTTACCCTTCTTATTAGAATTCCCTACTCGATAAATATAGCCCGATATAGGGGAAGACGCTTATATAAAAGGTTATAAACTATATTTCTAGTATAAATTAAGGATCCTGCTCCTATAAGCGGCGTTCGAGCCCTGTCCGTTTTTAGTAACGACTTAGGTACTAAATAGATTCCTTATATACTCTTAGATAATAGACCTGGACTTTTACTATAGCTATTTAATATCTTACCGCGGTAATAACTATAGCCTATAGAGTTATTACTACCGTAATAACTACGGTTAGTACTATTTATATTACTGCCGCTATAACTACGGCCTATAGAATTTAAATAGGCTAATAAAATCCTTATAACGGCTTCTCGACGTTTATATAATTACGGTAAACCTTCTTCCTACCTTTATTTATCGTTAGATTATTAATAGATACTCTAGCTAGCTACCGCCCCGACTTTCTACCTAATATTCGGAACTTCGGCAAACTTACTGCGTATTAGAAATTATTTAGTTTCTAGAAAGCTTCGTCTATTCTATTCCTCCCGCCTCTATACTATTTAGTAATATTATAGTATAATAATCTTATTTACCCGGATTTCCGTAATATTAATTAGCGCGCTTTCCTCGCTAGGGAGTCTATTCTACCTTCCTTTAATATTAGCCGTAGCGAGAAGGCTTTACTCGAACGACTTATAATAGAAGAGTAAGACGACCTTTAGATCCGTACTACTACTAATATCGATAGTATTATCTTCGTTCCTATAATTCTAGCGGTCTACTTCTATTTATTTTACTAGTACTTCTGCCCGCCTTTCCGTTAATATATTATATAGAACCCGCGCTTTACAATCTATAACTATAGTATTTATAAACTTAAATAACTACGTATTAGCTTTAGTTCTGCCGACCGAAGGCGAAGCTTTAATACCTATATATATTTCCCTAATATAATACGAATAGAATAGGATACTACCTATATAGGTTATAATCTTTAATTAGGCTAGATAGACTTAATCGTCTTTCCTACCGTTTAATTAACCTGCCCTAAATATATATCCGCCTGCTATTTTTAAAGTTTCGAAGCCGCCCGTACTAGTATATCTGCTAACCAGAAGCTATATTTCTTTAGATTATTAGTTCCTATAGATATCTACTATCCTATCCCGGCTAACTACCTCGACCCTTTATAGGCAGAAGTAGTAAGGCGCGCCAATACCACGCAGGAGTTCAAAGGGCTTTTCCTCGTCCTATCGGCCCATGACTTGAAGGCTGACATTGTGCACGAGGTGTCGACCTACCCGTTCTATCTTACTCGAGACCTCGGCTCTATATCTGTGGAGCTGACTGTATCCAACCCCTTCCGTCGCGAGAGTCTTATAGCTTACTATAAATCCTATAATACTATTAAAGATCTTTTAGTTATACTACTTAAGGATATCTATTCCTTTAGTAGTTATAAACTTAAGGCCTTCGCTTTCGAATAAGCCGAATAGGACGATTAGGCCGCGAATAACCCGATTCGTAATAGGTAACGCGCTGCGGCGCGTTTCTAATAATATACTAATAGCTTCGAAGATTATTTAGATTTATCCTTTAGCTAACCTTTTTCTTATAATCGCTAGGTTTAAGCCTTCTTATATATTAAAGGCCGTCTTAACGAATACCTTAAGTAGGTATATAAGAAGGATATCTGCTATAGAGTATAGAATAAGTACCGGGTTAGCTTTACTCTTTTCCGAGTATTAGATTTAAGCTAATAGCCGGATATAGTTCCTATTCCGCTATTATATCTCCTATCTAATATATCGCGGAATCCTTTATCTAGGCCGGATCTAATATAGTTCTAGGACTATATTTCTAACCTTTCTGCGGAATTCTATCGACTATATACCCTCGTTTCTACCCGGGATATTATCGCCTTTATCTCGACCTTTCTAAATATTTAATTTTTCCTTTTTAAAGTATTAGCGGTATAATCTATACCGGTAGCCGGTCTATTCCTAGCTTCGCGGGAAGAATAAAGAGCTAATAGAAATATACTTTATATCGCTATTAATACTATATATCTCGCTATAGAAGGAACCGAACCGGCGTAATATCCTTCTTTTATAAAAAAGGAGTAGTAGACGAAACGGGTACGCGTAGTCCCTGCTTTAGAAAAAAATAATATAGAAGCAGACGCCGACTCTATTTATATAACCAGACTTAGCTTATAATACTAAATAATAATAGACTAGTATAGTATCGTTTTTTATTTTCCGGATATAATCCTCTAGTAGGGTATTCCTTCCTTCGATATTCGAATTATCTACTAATTAGGTATTAGAAACGGGCTTTAGTAGAAGTTTAAAGGTATATATAATATCGCTAGGATCCGTATAAAGTAAAACCGGTTTTTCGCTTTTTTTTAAGCCCGCCTTTACTTCTAGGTAGACGAAGCTTAAGTAGTACCTTTTTCTAATTATACTACCTTACTTTAGCGTCGTCGCTATAAATCTATTTAACTCGCTATATACCTCGTACTTATTAACTATAATAAATATATTATCTATAAGCTAGTTAACCGGATAGCAGATAATATAGTCGATACCGAATAGTAGGCCGAGGAAGTTATAAAGGCGCCTAAACTATAAACTCTAAAGCAGTAGTTCTATACGCTTTAGCTTAATAAGGAATAAAACCGCCAGTATAGAACTCTTATAGCCTAGGTCCGGAAAGAAACTCGAGAGCTATATCTAGAACGCTTAACCGAATAGGAACGGTTAGGCTTTAAGCTATTAATTTTCCCCGCCGTATAACGATTCCTAGAAGGGATATTTCCTCGTATTACCCTCGCTCGCTAGTCCTTTAAGTCTAATAATTTCTATTTTAGCTAGTATTTTAAATCCGGCTTATAGAGAGATCGGCTATAGGCCCTTTTCGCGTAGGATAACTATAAAGATCGCCGGGAACGGAAATAGGAATACGTATCTTTCCGGGTCTTAATCCGTAAACTCTATAGATACCTTATTAACGCCGGAAGTACCGAGTATAGCTTAACCTTTTTATAATAGATACCTTATATTACTTCTACTATCCTATATACTATCTTTCAGTTTAACTATAACAATCTGGCTATAATAATCTCCGCGAAATAAGTATATAGTATAGGGAGAGCCTAAGAGATCCGAAGCCTTTTTAGAGTAGCTTAGACCGGATAGTATTTAGCTAGGATTCTAGTTAACTAGGCCGATAATATAGAACGTATACGACGCAGCGATAGAAGGAGCTAGAAAAAACTTAGCAATATTATTAGGACCGGCAGTCTAGAAACTACTTTATAGAATATTCTAGGACGGGTCTTCCTACTTAAACCGTATCTATTTAATAATTATAGTACCTTCGGTATACTAGATCTAATATTTTCCGATCGTCTCTACATCTTCTACTAGGAGCTAGATTAGCTAGCCGTCGCAGTAGAGGCTTAAGAAGCGAGGTTTAACGATAACGATAATCTAGCTAATAATCCCAAGCTTCTTAACTACAACGGAAGTAAGAATTAGACCTGGCTTAGTTATAATAGATTACTAGATTACAGTCCGCGGTAAGTAACTAGCGCCGATATTAATAACGTAACTCTAGGACTATACCTATTAATAATATAATCTTAGGACTACGTCCTTTAGATCTAGCGGTTTACTAAATACTCCGACGTAAGAAAATCTAACTAGATTAAAAGAAAATAACTTTTACTAGTAGAGAAGAGTACTAAAGTAGGTTACCTATAGATATAGATATAAGGTATCTTTATATCGTCCTACCGTTTATTTACTTAACTAATAACTATAGACTTTATAGACTCGGAAACCGATACTTCTCGCTAGATATATATAGACTATAGTTTATTCCGGACAAGCTTCTCCTTTAATCCTATAAGGGCTGGACGTAATTCTAGGATAATTAAAGCCTTAATACTATAAGGGCTGGATATAATTCTAGAATAATAAAAGAGCGCTAGTCCTAATATATTTACTATATATTATATATTTAATACGCTCTTCTAGTAAAGTAGTTTACCTTTACTTTATTCTACTACCTATTTTCGCCTTAAAAATAAAACCTATTAAATATCTACGCGTTATTCGTATCTATTAGTATATTACTCGGCTGTTATTAATATATAAATACTCTTTATCTTTTACCTTACTTTTTTTCTTTTTATATATTATACTTAGTACTACCTACTCGTATATTTCTATTTCTTTTTCGATTATAACCTCGTTAGTATATTTTTCTACTCTTTAATATAGTTCTAGGGTTACGATCTGCTCTATAGCGTTAGATATAAGCTATATTTTATAGCTTCCGAGTACTCGAATTACTATATTTAATATTAACCCTACCGCGGCTTTCGGTTAATTTACTTTAGTTTAGTTACAGCGAGTTATTATCCTAGGATTACGTCTAGCCCTTATTATTTATTATCCTAGGATTACGTCTAGCCCTAATTATACTAATTTATTCCGATAGTCTATATTATCGACCCCTAAAACTATATAGTCCTTTTCCTTTTTCTAGGTACAGTTACTCTACGGTCTTTAAAATACCTCTTTCGAGGTATTTAGCTTATACTAGAACGTAGTCCTAGGTCTATATAGTATTACTAAAGGAAAAGAAAAGAATACGGACTATACAAGCTAGGCTATTAATACCCGCTAGACCTAGAAAAACTGCTATTCTGAATCTATTAGCAGACGTAAGCCTAGCTTTAGCCGGACTATTACTGCCTAAGGATCTATTATAGTTCCTCGACGGCGTTCGGATTATCTCTTTTAAAGAAGGCGGACTAGATTTTATAGGTAACGACGTCTCGCTATACGGATATCTCGGCCTCGCTAATACTAGCGAACTAAAGGAGCTTTATAGCTATCTAAGCGTACTACTAGACAGATTTACTACTATTATTAAAGAAGGATACTAGAAAGAGTAAATAGGGAAGAAGCTAGCGAAGACGTAGATTAAAGTTAGTAAACTATTTAGCTATATTTCCTAGTAGAACGAGATCGATATTAGCGGTTTTAATCCTACCTCCTATATATAGCTATTACCTATCGAAAGGAGTACTTTTTATATAACCTATCGACCTTTCTTATACTAGATTAAGACGCTATATAATATCCTAACGAGTAGCCGAAGTCTAGATATCTCGATACGTACCCCCGAAGGCGATCCGGCTTACCGGGATAAAAAGTACTTCTACTAGACTTACGCTTCCGAGGATTAGTATCGAGTCTATTACCTAGTTAAGAACTAGCTTAAGAAGTCGACTAAAAAGGCGGTACGTTCGGGAAGTTATATAGGTACTTTTAAACCCTAGACTAATAAGGCTGTACTAGTACGTTACTATACTGCTCCGGATACCGATCCTTATATATCCGACTCTAAACTAGAAAAACCCCCGGCGTTAACCCCCCTTAAGCCCGTAGAGTTCGATTAGATCGAAGATCCAGACTAGATACGCGAGATTAAAAAAGAGCTGGAAGCTAACCGCGTATTACCGGATATCGATTATAAAGTAGTAGAAAAAGAACTACTAGCCTAATTTAAAAAAAAGATTAATAAACTAGTCTCGGTTCGTACTATATATAAATTAAATAATAGCCGGTAGAATCCCCGCCCGTCTCTATTATATACCGAGTAAGTAGCTACGATTAAGAGTTTATATAACTTTAAATATATATTAGTCTAGTTTTCCCCTAATATAACAGTCGAATAAATAGTTATAATAACTTAAGAGAAGGAAGCTAGGGCGAAAGCTACCTAAAAGGGCTAGTAAAAATTAGCAGAATAAATATTTACCTATAAAGTAGCCTACTTAGCCGATATTATAGTAGAGACCGATACGGCAGTAGACAACTAATAAGCCTAATAAACGGTCGAAAATATCTAAAAATATATTAGTACTATTAGCGCTATCCCTCCTTCGTATAAAAAGTCCTATAAGGCTTTATAGTTAGATCCCGAACTACCCTACGCCCTAGGTATCTATCCGGCTAATTATCTCTACTTTAACAAGTATTCTAGAACTATATAGTATCTTAAACCGTATTAGGTATAATTTCTATATTAGGTATTAATCGTAAAGCCTGTACTTAGAGGTCTGCTATTAGCCGACGAGATAGGTTTAGAAAAAACCGTTTAGGCGTTCTGCTTAGTAGTATAGTATACTATCGAATACGGTAGTAAGCCGCTAAACTTCCTATTACTCTATTTCTATTAATATAGCTTTAGCCGATATAAAAATAGTAATAGCGGGCTTAGGCTTTATAAAGCCTAAACCCGTCCCTTTACCTAAAACTAAGGAACTAATATTAATATTAACCTAGGACTACGTCGATACCCCTTCGTCTACTATAGAGGCGCCGCCGTTAATATTAACCTAGGACTACGTCCAACCTATAGGACTTAAAAATTAAGAACCAACCGAGTCGTATATAGATAAGTTAGCCTTTATAACCCCCCCTCGCAACCTAGTTAATACGGATTCGGATACCTTAGATTTAAACTCGGTATCTAACTCCTTTCTCGGCTATTAAAGATTACCTATACTACGGCGTAAAGGTATACTACAATATAAGAAATTACCTTACTACGCCCCTATTATAGATCTAAATAAGAAGGCTTTAGTACTTACGGAGATATATAATAAATATAAATATAAGCCTAATTTAGTTATCGCCCTTTTATCTAGGTTTATTATATAGAAATAGGCGAAGGCTAACTTTCCCGCTTTAAAAATCAGATTTTAGTAAGAGAATAAAGTATCGGCTAAACCTAAGGATCGCTCCGATATTCTTAGAACTACTAACCTAGCTCTTATAGAGTTTCTAAACGATATCCCCGATATTCTATAAGTACTTTTTATAGTAGTAGTTACGACGTATACTACCTTATATCTAAAATCTACCTATCTAGAAAGTCCTGCAGAGCGGCGCCGAGCTAAGTAAACTAAGGAAGCTAAATAAACCAAAGACGCTAAAATAGATATCGCTAAAAACGCCGATAAAGAAGTTATCTAGGATATTAATAAAAATATCGACGAAGATAATTATCGAATAGATATTAAAGGGGACGTCGAAAAAGAAGGTATTATCCTTACCGATAAAGAAGTTGCCTAGGACGCTAATAAAAATATCGATAAGGACGACTATAAAATAGATATTAAAGGGGATATTAAAAAAGAAGGTACTATCCTTACCGATAAAGAAGTTACCTAGGATATTAAATAAGTTATCGACGAGGACGACTATAGAATAGATAGCGAAAAGGAAGTAGAAGATATTAGTATACGTCGATAAAGCTAGATTCCTAAAGTATTTAGCCGAATTATCTATAACAAGGCGTAGAAAATTAAAGATCTAACGACCCGGTCCAACCGAGCTTTATAGTTATTATAGCTTTATTCGGTAACGATATTAATAGGTACCCCGATACTAAATACGGCGGAAAATCTAAACAGCCTTTTATAGGCCGTATAGGATCCTGCTTAGAAGTCGGACGACGTACTATATTATAGCGTCGATAAGTACTCCGAAGCTCGAAAGGAAATAGAGTTATACTAGTAGAGAGGTAAGTAGTCCTAGAACTACGTTAAACGCTTTTACTAGCTTTTAAACCTAGTCGCCTTCGCCCGATTTACTCGGATAAAAGATTTCTAGAACTAAATAGAAGTTAATACTATATATAGTATTATTCTTCCTATTCTAATACTACTAAGTCTACGACGCTATAGAAATAGTATTATTAAGGTTAACAGGAAGGATATTAGGATTAGCGAGTCTATACCTAATAGTAAGTAGTTAACCGTCGAGTTAGGTCTTACGCGAGATAATAGTAATTAATAGGTCCTTATTTATTAGAAGGTAAATCCCCGTATTACTTTATTTCCTCTAATTTTATTCTAACTAGTATTTTATATATAGCTTTCTACCGGTTTTACTAGCGGCTTCGGTAACCGGTTAGAAAACGAAACCGGCCGATATAATTATAGGATTTATAGACGCCTTTACTATTTAGCTTTAAATCCTGCGTTTAAAACCCTTTACTTGCGGGTCGGGCAGTCTAAACTTACCGTTTCCGCCTTTAATAAGACCTACTATAAGTATAATAACTATAGGGCGAGTTTCTACTTATAATATACCCGACTATATTCGTTATTTCCGAACTATTACTATTATAGGGATTTAGCGAAATATATATATATATACGCCCCGAAGCTCTATACGCTGGCCGGTTTTACCTATTAAATCTGTAATATTAATCGACGTAAACTCCTAATATTCTGCGACTAGCCGACTATTTAATAGAATACGGAAATATTATTATATACGTTCGGTATTAAAGTTCTCTCGATACGGTCTGCCTATAGTATAATAGTAAAGGACGAGTACGTAGAAGCCTTTATTAAGAAAAATAATATTAAAAAGATTCAGGCTATATATACGTCGACTAGAATTACGATAACTACCGTAAATCTATAGGGGGGTAGCTATTCCGATATACTTTTTCTAGATATCTCTAATAATATTTAGACTTTAATTTAAGCCGGCGCTCGTATTATAAAGATAGGCTAAGAATTCCCCTATAACTTCTATATCCTTACGGTAGATAGTACCTACGACTAGGCTACCTAAGCGAACTAGGCCTTAAAAATACGCCCGATTATCGCTAGATAGGCGGGGATCGCGTATCCGACCTATAAGGAATACGTAAGTTTCCGGGAGTTATATCCTAGATTCGAAGGAAAATATAATACTATTACTATTCTAAGAATTATAGCGATCGCAGCTATAAAACTCTATACTAACTTTCTTAGCTAGTATTCTTTCCGCGAAGATTAGAATAACCTAAAAAATTATACCGCGAAAAATACCCTCCCTACTAAAGAAGAGTTTTATAAACGCTATAATATTCCCCCGCTCGATCCTCGCTTTAGATACGTTAGAAAACCCTTTAAAGAATATAGTAAGCCTTCGAAACGCTCTCTCTAAACTTTAACTATAGATAATTCCTTTCTACCTAACTCTATCGAAAATCTACAGTCTCTATAGCGTAGTAAAGGTTACTCCTCTACTTCTCGCTCCCCTAATACTAAGAGATAAAGATTAAGCGAGTCGAAAGTAAATTCTAGTAAGTATGGTTTTATATAGTTCTAGGACTACGTCGATACTAATTTTTTTTCTAGAAGACGAATCGTCGGATAGTATAGCTTCGGATTTTATATAGCCGGAAAAGCTCGATTTAAATTATTCTTCTACTCCTCGCTTTCCTAATACTAAGAAATAAAGATTAAGCGAGTTAATACTAAATTTAGGTAAGTATAGTTTTTATATAGTCCTAGGACTACGTCGATACTAATCTTTTTTCTAGATAATAAATTATCCTATATTATAGCTACGGATTCCGCGTAGTCTCTACAGCGTAGTAAAGGTTGCTCCCCTATTCCTCGCAAGCCTAATACTAAGAGATAAAAATTAAGCAAGTCGATTAAGAACTTTAGTAAGTATAGTTTTATATAGTTCTAGGACTACGTCGATACTAATTTTCTTTCTAAAGCCTGAAATATCCGATAATATAGCTCCGGATTCTATAAAGACGGTAGTCCTTATTTTCTCGAACCCCGAATCTAAAAAATATCTATAGTTTCTTTAGCCTTTAGATACTCTAAAGGACCCTTAGTTTTAACTAGCTCTAGCCTGCTCTTAGTTTTAACCGGCTTCAGCCCTGACCTCTAGGGTAGCGAGACTAAAGAAGACGCGTAATAGAAAGTCTAGGCGGTTTATTTCTAAGATAGACTTATAGAATAAAGTAGTCCTAGGACTATATAAGGCTCCCCTATCGGTATTAATATCCTAAAGTTCCGAATAGTATAGTATTTTCCTTTTTTCTATCTACCTAATAGCTTTAGGGGTAGGTATTTAAAATCGTATATTTTAGCTCTTAATTAGTTATTCTAATACTTACTATAATTAGTATATTTAATACTACTATACTACTGGTTATTATATATATACTATACTAGTTATCCTCCGCCTACCTTATATTATTATCCTCGTCCCTTTCGGCAGATATTCCGTATTTATCTACTCTACGCCGGTATCCTTATATTAACTCTAACTACTAATAAATACGCAGTCGATATAGATTATATAATACTTAATTAGCAAGTAGCGAGTCGTTATCCGAGGTTTAGCCGGTAGCGGCACCCGCTATCTTCTTTTTACTATTAGTTTTACTCTCTCTAAATATATCGCTACTATTAACTCCTTACCTATTCTAGCGATCTTATTTATAATACTAGCAAGTAATATAGAGCGGCTATATAAGCTAACTACGTTAAAACAGGCGAAAGCGGTATATCGGAAAGCCGGCGTAACCTTATATATCTCTATAACGGAATAATATTATATTAATAGGGCTATCGAATTAGAGGAACAGGCCGATAAAATCTGTACTGCCGAAAAACGGAAAAAGCAGAATCGTAAAAAAAAATAAATTAAGGAGTAATAGGAAAGAGAAAACCGCTAATATATAGGACTACCGGTTATAATAGTTTCTAAGCTAGCGGCTAGTTAACCTAGCCTAAGCTAGTAATATAAAGGGAATATATAAGATAAAGAAAGTAAGATAGCAAGTAGGCCGAATACCTTTCTATTAAAAAACATAACCGGTAGTCGTAGTACCGTTATCGACCTTCTTAATAATAAGACGGATACGGATAATAGTAACAGGGTTAAACTTATTTTAACGAGTATAGGCAAGTCTATAGAGCTACTAGCTTAATATAGAGACTCTTAAGAGGTAGATCTACTAAATAAGTTTCCGGTAGAAGGTTTTCCTAGACCGCCGTTATTATTATTCGACTTTTTACCGTTACTTTAAGAGCTATTTAGGTATTATAGCGGTAGTAGACGTAGCTTAACGCTATCCCCTATACTCGCCCCTAGTTTAAGCTTATAGTAGAGAGTTAGCGGTAAACTCGTCTAGGTCCCTGCCTCGTTTCCCTACGAATTCTATCCTCCTTCCTTTCGCCGTACTAGGTAAAGGACGCCTAACCGGCGATCCAGCTTTACCTCTCGGCGCCTAGAGACGTATAGAAGTATACTAGAACCTAACGAGAATTACGTCTAGGTAAACGATTTTAATCTACTCGTTAATAATAGCTAAATCGACCGGAAGTTAGCCGATACGTCGTTTCTAGTATTTAGGTATTATAGCGGCAGTAGATATTATTTAACGCCGTCCCCGGTACTCGTTTCTAGTTTAAACTTATAGCAGAGAGTTAGCGGTAAATTCGTCTAGGTCTCTACCTTATTTCTCTACGAATTCTATCTTCCTTCTTCTCGCCGTACCGGGTAAAGGACGTCTAACCGGCGATCCAGCCTTACCTCTCGGCGTTTAAAGATATATAGAAGTCTACTAGAATCTAACAAGAATTATATCTAGGTAAATAATCTTAATCTACTTATTAGTAATAGCTAAATCGATCGGGAATTAGCCGATATTTCGTCTCCGGTAGGTATAGAAGCTCTAGCTACCGTTTTTCTACTTCCGCCTACGATAACGGATATTACCTCGCTAATTTAAGGGAGGGTTAGACTAGTCGAAAGCGCTTTATAGGTAGTAGCAGCTCTTACCGTATAAAATTACCTATAGTCGTTATTACCGATATAGTACTTTTTTTATTATAGATAATAGCTAGGATTTTATTAATACTAATAGGCGAATTCTAGGAGTCGTATTTTTATCGCGTATAAATCTAAGTATCTGCAGATACCGAGGATTTAATAGTCGCTAGAATAAAAATACTTATCGAGGTACTAACTAACAGTAATAACTGCTGGTAATTTACTTCTATCTCCTTCTATTATAAATTCTTATTCCTCTAACGCTCTTTTTATTATTTATATCGTATATCTAGATATAATAATTATAGCTATCTAAACCCCTACTTTATATTAAGTTAAATAACTATTACGGTAATATTCCCTTAATTACCTATTACTTTCTATCTTTACTAAAGCTGCTGCTATACGTTTATCTAAGTTACTAGTTTAGTTATTAGGCTCGACCCTATTAATCTATCCCTAATTACTATATTTATTAGCGTTACTATCGTTAAGTCCGTTTCTATTAATATTAATACTTTAGTATTCGTCTGCTTTCCTCCTCTTTCTATCTACTACCTTACTATCTACTTTATAGTACTCCTAGATATTACCTATAACGTTCCTAAATATTCTAATACCTCGGTAGAGGTAACGATAATAGTATCGATATCGAAATATACCGATATTTTCTATTCTATCTCGTAATAATAGGTAAGAGCGCTTTAGCTTCGGTACTAGGTTAGAAAGTAAAAAAGTCGTTTCTAATACGTTCCGCGATCGCTTAGAAAGGCAGGATACTCCTTCTTTTTATTCGGATTCCCGGGCCGCCGCCCTTTTCGCCGCCTTTAGAATTATTATTACCTATATAGTATATCGACTAGAAGTTCTTAATTATTTATATATCTGATTTAAAATCTACTAAAGCTTTTTTAATATATTTATTAGATTTCGCCTTTTTAGACCCGGTAATTTT
>SAUG01000192.1:0-48176 GCA_011316305.1 Rusavskia elegans
AATATTAGAATAGAGTTTATTCTTTTTATCTTTAAAACGCTTCCCTACGAAGGTTAGTAAAATAAAAGAAATAAAAGAATAATATATAGGTAGTATTAGATATTAGAAAATTATATAATTTCTAAACCCGAGTATATTTACCGTAAGTATTACTACTAACCTCGACCTTATATTCTTTTAAAGGATTATAAATATATAAAGAATAAGAAAAAGGTATTATAATTCCTTTTAATTAAATATAATAAAAGGACTTTAACCGGTTTTCTTACCGAAAATATATTATAAAGATATTAAAAAGATAGAATAGAAAAAAAAAAAGAAAAAAAAAGAAAATACTCTTTTTATACCCCGTAAAGGGATTATATACTAGGTAAGAAGTAATATAGGAGAGGCTGTATTATATCCGCGATTCTATAGAAATTCTATAGAAGGATTAGTTAAATAAACGAGCCTAATTATCTATAGCCGCCTATAGCCGATATAGCCGCCTCTCCTAATAGGACTTTTAGTAGATAGCTATCTATCGGCCCTTACGGCTACTCTTACTATATATATCGCTTATTATTCCTATAGATAGTTTTTCTTATTAGTCGTTAATATAATTATTAAATACGTTTCTACTATTCTCTTCTTAATTATCTCGTAATAAAGACGCCTTATAATATCGTAACTGTACCTCTACGGGTATATAGAATTAGTTACGATAATTTATATTAGGACTCCTTTACTATTTAGTAGCTCGGACTACGTCTACGGCTATAGCTAAACTCGAACGTAACGCTTTCTGATATATAGGGACGTTACAATATCTTTACTTATATATTTGATATAAAGTCCGATTTCGGCGGATTTATTATTATAGAAAGGGTAGAAATAGCTAATATCGCCTACGATAAATTTCTTATATTTATTAGCTCTAGTAAAGAACGTAGGAAATTTAGGCGGTAGTAAAAGCGTCTTCTTCCTCTATTAACTTTATTAACGAAGTTCTATAAACTCTACCTGGATTATAATATTCTATTTTTCTAACTTTTCGAGGAATCGTATTACTATAGAATTAGAGCTACGGCTTTATACTATATTTAGTTTCCGGATTATACTCGATTTAAATAAAATAGAGAAGTCCGCTAGGACTTTATCGACCGTATTTTTCTTTTCTTTACTTTTAATAGAGGCTCGATAATTTACGATAATTTATATATATATAGAATTATTCCGGAATTCTATAATATTTTCTCTAAAATATTTAATAGTAGCTTACGCTATAGCCTCGCTATCTAACTATTTATCGGGCTATTCAAGCGATCGGGGTAACTAGGAAGATAATCTTATTTTAACGTCTATAGCGTTATCTATTTCGGTTCTAGAAAATTTAAAGTAGCTGTAATTATTATATACAAAGTTTAGTAAATTTAGTATATCTAGATACTAATTAGTAGTATATCTAGGGCCGGTTCTATCTATAAACTCGACGAGCTAATACCCGAAGAGGATAGTATTATTATTAAAAAATAGAGATAGTTTATCTATCGCTATCGTAATTAATTAGAGTCTAATTAATAAACCGGTTTATTCCTATTATATCTAAATATATAAGATATAATTAGTAAGGAACAGTAATTATTTAGTAAATACTACTAATAAAGTATACTTAATTAAAATAATTAGTATCTCCGAAAATACGGATAACGTTACTAGTATTATTAGTATTTATAAACGGGAATTGGTATTTATAAACGCTATATATATATTATATAGTTCGTATAAATAAACTTTTCATTACTACTAATTATTATAGATCGATTTAAGATAATAATAATAGCTTAATATTTCTATATAGGTGGAATGCTCCTCTATAAATAAGCGAACAAGGCTAAACGCTAGGCCTAATTAGACAACGAATCCTATAGAGTCAATAAACCGCGATTAACGGGGTTTAGTCAGCGTATTAGTCAGCCGGTACCATCGGCCAATGCCTCTATATCTACTGAATTCTATATAAGTTCCAGGTTGTTCAAATAGTTTATAACAAAAATATACTATATTCTAGATAAAAAAAATAGAAAAATAGATATTTTAAATCGAAAAAGTAATTATATAAAAATAAAAGAGGTTTTTAATAATAGTATTTTTAAAATTAATAAAAATAGATTACTTTTAGTAAATTAATATAAAATAAATATAATATTATATATATTTCGAAATAATTAAAAATAGTTTTCTATTAAAAAAAAAAACTATAAATACTAGATAATAAAATCGATAAATATATTAAAGAATATTATAATAGAATATTATAAAACTATTTAAATATAATAAAAATATTAAAACTTTTATAATAGTATTACTAGTTTTCTAATAAAAAATAATATTTCGAAATATATATTAAAAAATATTTTAGTTATTATTAAAATAAATATACTATATATATTTATTTTAGAAAGATTTAATATTAGAAATTACCGGATTTATTATAGAAGAAAATTATATTAGACTTTATTATTAAATTTTTAAAATTAAAAGATCTGATAATAAATATAGAATATAATTTAATATTAAATATAATAGATAGATTTATAAAATATATTTATATAATTTTAAAATAAAAAAACTTTATAGTAGAATAATTTAGATTTATTATTTTAAATCGACTATTTTAATCCTATAGACTACTAGAAGTATTAATAAATAATAGAAATAAACTTTTTACTTTAAACTATTAGAAAACTTTTATTTCTTTATTTAGTATTAAACTAAAAATATTAATAGCTTTCTATCTAATAATAGATAGATAAATAGAATATACTTTAGAGACAAGTATCCGTCCTTAAATAATACGTCGATATAAAGTTATCTGGTACGTTTATTTAATTTAAAATCTATATAAAGTAAAAATCTAATTAGTAATAACAGTATATTAATTTTAAATTAATCGATAGTTAGATTTTACTAGGAGTTTTATAAAAAAGTACCGTTTAATATAATAATTAATTTATTTAAACTATTTATTAACAGAAAATTAATAGTTTATCGTTTAAAAAAAGAGTTAATTAGTAATCTACTCGTTATTAGTTAGAAGTTAACTAGAAGTTCGAATATTAACTAGAAGTTCGAATATTAACTTTCTAAAAAACAATAATTAAATAATCGATTTTCGCGTAATTGATTAGTTAATTAGTAGTACTAGTCTAGTTTAGATAGATAGAATAATTCTATATTACGTAACTCTTTGAATCTTATCTAGTAAAATTCCGATTACTAATTCTTGAATGATTACTAAGCAGTTCAGAGTTCGAATCCCGCGAAAATCTCTTTTTTAGAAATTTTTATCCGATTTTTACGCCTTCTATAGGGTATCTAGAGTACTAAAATCGACGAATTAGGCTAGATAATTACGTGATCTATAGTCTCGCCTATTTTTAGGCCTATTTTAATATTAAAGTTAATAGAGAAACTCGCTGTTAACTAGATGTTAAATCGATATTAAAAATTAAATTCGTTATTAACGAGTAATCTATAGATTAGTTAATTACTAGTAAGCTACTAGTTACGAAAAAAGTCAAGTTTTAACTAAATTTAAAGTTTATATATAACTTCTAATTACGTAATACAGCGAGCTAACTTTCAATTCGTTTTAATTAATCACCAAAGGAACGACTGCGAGAAGTTTTCGATAACAAGGAATTTTTAATCGATTAGATATTAATTAGTCATTAATTTCTTGTTCAAGAACAGCTACTTGCCTCTAAAAGACTAACTAGATTTTAGAATAATATTTAAAGTATTATATTAACGATATTTAAAATAATTAGATTTTACTTTTATTAATAATATAACTAGTATTTAATATAAAAAAATTTAATATAATTAAAAAAATACTATTTTATACCGATAATAAAAGAAATCCGAATCTATTTAAACGACCGCTATTATATAAATTAGTAGAAATAGTAATTTAAAAAGTTAATATTTAGAAAAAAATCTATAGAAATATTTTAAAAATATAGAAATATTCGGATAATTACTAGAATAAAAAGTAAAAAAAATACTTTAGCTAAAAAAAAAAAAAAAAAATTATACCTTTTTATAAAGAACCTAAAAATAAAGACTTTAAATAAAAAATTTAACTATATTAAAATCGGATTATTTTTAATTAAAAAAATTAAAAAACTTTAAAATTTCGAATTTAATCTATTTAAAGATACTAAAATATATCCGAAATTTTATATATTTCTTTTAGAATTAGCTAATCTCGGAATACTATTATAATAGATATTTAATTTCGAAATATTAAAAAAAAATACTTTTATAATTAATAAAATTCTATAGTAGAAAAGTTAAAACTATTTAATTAAATAAAAAGATTACTCTATTTTAAAAAATATCTAGAAATTTAAAAAATATTTAGTAAACTACTAGAAAACTCTATAATAGTTCTATTAAAAGGAGCTAAAAAAATAATTAACTAGCCGAAATTATTAGAAAAAATAATCTATTTAGAAGCTATATTAATAAAAGAATTTAAATTAATAAACGAAAGTAGATTACTAGAAATCTCTTTTTATTTTAATTTTTTAATATTTTATAGCTTACTATTAATTATAATACGCTATTTTTCTTTAATATAAATTAATTAATAAAGTAAAAATTTTTATTTTATATATATTTTATATAATTCCCTTTTTAATTTTTTAAATTTATTTTTAAAATAATATTAACGTATAGTATTTAATAGAATAAAATTATAAAAATAAATTTATTTTTTATAATTAATATACTTTTTAGAACTTTTACTAATATAATAGAATTTCTTTAACTAGAAATAATTTCGATAAATATATATAGCTAATATACTAATATCTAATAATAGAACTTTATTATAATAATTTTTCATTAACGATTTTTTCCTTTTATCTATAAAAAAAAAGACGGAAGGTTTTTCGAAATAAAAAATCTAAAAAAAGAATTTAGTATTATAAATATAAATAGTATATTTTAGAAAATATAGTAGTATTTAGTATAATACTAGATTTTCTATTACGTTTCGGCGGTAAAAATATATAGAATAGTCTAAATATTAGTACAAAAAAGTATTTTAGTAGTTTTAATAAATAAATATTCTAAATACTTTAATTTTAGTAGTTTTAGTAATTGAATACTCTAAAATAAAGCTATTTTAATTATTTTAATTAATAAATAATCTAAATAATAGAAGATTTTATTTATTTCTATAGATTTCGAATTTAATACTTTTATAATTTATATTTAATTTATTAGTTATCGCTATATACTATTCTGGTAAATAAATTAATTCATTTTTAATTAATTTAAAGAATTACCCGTTATATCTCCGTTTACAGATATATTAATAAATCCAATTAATTTTTAAAAATATAAAACTTTCAAATAGCTCTATAATACTATTATTTAATATTTATAATCTAATAATTTTATTAAAATTTTAGTTTAATTAGTTTGTTTTGATTTTAGTATTCGGTAAATCAGTGATTCGATAAATAAATTAAACGTCAATATACGAATATTAAATATACGATAATAGAATTTATATTCTAATTTAATTAATATTAATGACCGTTCTATAGAATTTTAAATAAAATTTATTTAGTAATATAACGTATTTTTCCATCGATAATTTAACTAATATAGAAATTTTTATAGATAAATATATCTCGTAGTTAATACTTTTTTTCTTTTTTTTTTACTAGTAATATAGGTCTAAAAGCTTTTATATATTTATATACTTTCGTAATAGCTATAGCTATAAACTAAAAAAGACGGTAGTATATTGTTATAAATACAGGCGGCGTATTTTAGAAAACGCGATAGTATTTAGTATAGCGCTGGATTTTCTATTACGCTTCGATAGGTAAGGATATACAACGGCCTGGATATTAGTATTAAAGAATATCTTAGTAGTTTTAGTAAATAAATACTATAAATAATTGCAGTCTTAGTAGTTTTAGTAAATAAATATTCTAAAACAGAGTTATTTTAATTATTTTAATTAATAAATAATCTAAATAGTAGAAAATTTTATTTATCTATATAGATTCCGAACTCGATATTTTTATAGCTCGTATTTAATTTATTAGTTATTACTATATACTATTCTAATAATTAAATTAATTTAATTTTTATTTAATTTAAATAATTACTCGTTATACTTTCGTTTATAGATATACTAATAAATTTAACTAATTTTTAGAAATACTAAAACTTTTTTAATAGTTTTATAGTATTTTAAATACCTTTAGAATAGACTGGCTACTTCGAACCAAAATGGCGACTCGATTTCGCGATAAACGTGGCTAACGCGACTAAATTACTAGTTAAAATTAGTCTCTTTTCTAATACGGTTACTGGTTAGATATTCGAATCCGGAATACGATCTTGAATTCGAAATCCGATAAAACGGCCAGTCTATTTTAGAATATCTATTACAAATTAATATTAAATCTCTATTTTAAATAATTTCAACTATATAGCTAAATAGTCCGAATCTAAAAAAAAAAATCTAAATAAAAAATAATAGTAAAAATAAAAATATTCCTTCTATTAACTAACGCCTTTATAATATTAAAATTAATAAACCCGATAAATATTATAGAGATTATAATAAATTAAAAGACTAGCTCGCGTAATTAGATAGATACTTTATATTCTATTCTATATTTAAAGAAAAAAAATACTTTTTACTATATCCTATTTTCAAAGACGAGTCTAATATTAGATAAAGCCTATCTTTCGATAATATATAAATAACGACGAAGATAATAAACGTATTTCTATATAATTTATAAAATTTAAAAAAATTATTTATAAAATCTTTAGAATTTTAAATAAAAGCTAAACTACTAAATATTTTATTTAATATCTTTAATAAATAAATATAGTATCTAATTACGTTATACGATTAAAAAAATTAATACTATTATTAAAATAGAATAATAATATTCTATATATAATATTTAGATAAAGATTTAAAAAGCGAATAAAAAACGAATTTATATATAATAGTCGAGTATATAAAATTCTAGATAATCTAGTTAAAATATCTATCGATTTTAATAATAAACTATATAAACGAAATATAGAGAAAAGCTATAATAATAGACTATAAAATAACGCGGGATATTATTCGGAATAGCTCTATAGAAAATAGTACTAAAATAAAAAATAGTCCGAAAATAGCTACTTTAAACTAATACTAATAGAACTGGACTTTATATAATAATAATATAAAAAAAAAACTTTAAAAATAATAAAGAAAATAAAAATTATTAAATATACTATAATTATAGTAAACCAGACTATTTTGTAAAAAAATATTAATTAAATAAAATATAAAGACGATAGTTTAACACTATACTAAGAAAATCTAAAAACTAGTAAAAAATAATTTTAAAAGACGATAATAGTAGTCTTAAACTCTAGGAAACTAGTTTAAATAAAAAATTTACGTTTATAAAAAACGATAAAATATTATAAAAAGTTATAATAAATAACGCTTCGCTATAAATATTAAAAGAACTATTTAAAAAAAAAGCCGCCTTTAAAGATATTCGCCTAGTATATCTTTAAACTTTTTATAATAAAAAAATAGTAAAAAAAGAATTTATAATAATTTATAAAATATTTAAAAATATTTATAAAATATATATTAATACTAGGTATCTATAAAATAGTTAATAGGATTAAAAAATAAATAATATTATTAATATATTAGAAAAAAAACTAGAAAATAATATCTCTAAAAATAAAATTATATCCGAATCGATATTATAATAAAAAAATATAATAATAAGAAATTTATATATATTATTTAATTAGACCGTCTATTATAATAATAACTATAGAATCTATAGATTAGAAAAAAAAAACCCCGGATAGTATTTATTAGAATTATATCGATATACTTCTATAATATCTATTAAAATCTGAAATTATAATATTTATAACTATTCTGGATATATTATATATAGTAGATATAAATACTAAAGGAAATAGTAGAAAAAAAATAGAACTTTTAATTAGGAACTCTATAGATATATTATATAAATAAATTATAAAAATAAAAAATTTAAAAATTTAAATAATAATTCGGGAAAAAATAAAATTTTATAGTAATAGATATACTATAAACGTATAACTTTATATTTTAAATAAAATAACTAAATTTAGCTAGCTATATATATATATTCGAAATTAAAATAATTATTAAAATTTATAATAGACTATAGAAAATTAAAGTAATTATTAATTTAAATATAAACGGAAATTTTATATTAAAAAATTTAATTAAATAAAAAAGATTTCTTTAAATTAAAAAAAAAATCTATATAATTTAGTAGTTATTAATAGAAATAAAATACCGAATAGAAATAAAAAAATTATAGAAAAAATAATACTATTCTAAATAATAATTAATTAATATTAAAAAGAACTTTAGTTTAATATTATTTAGATAGCTAGCTATAAAATTCTATTTAGAATTTTTTAATTAAAAAACTATAATCTAGTAATAGATTAAAAAAAAAAGTATTTAGCTTTAAATAATATTTTTATATAAAGAGTATCTAGCCTACGCTAAAATAGTATTTTTAAATATATAAAAAGTAGAATATAAAATACGAATTTATAATTTTAAAAAAAGATAACTAAAAATTATTTAGATCCGATTTATTGAATACCGGTAGAAATTAGCTAGATTAATAAAATAGAAATAGAAAGAAAAATTATAAACCTTTCGAAATCTCTATATTATTTAATAAAAGATTAATAGAAAATCTATTAAAAAGGATTTTAGATAAATATAAAAATTAAATAAATTTATTTCGAAAGAAAGTAACTATAAAGATACTATCTAAATATTTATTATAAAATTATAAAATTAAATTTAAACTAAATAAATAATCTATATTTAAACCTATCTATTTATTATCTATAATAGAATTCGAAATACTTTATAAATATCTAGACGAAAATATAAAAAAAGAATTTATTAGAAAATTTTAATTACCGATAGAATACCCGATTCTTTTTATATCTAAAAAGGATAGAATATTTTATCTATATATTAATTACCGAAAGCTAAATAATATTATAATTAAAAACCGATATCTACTACGAAATATTAATAAATTTTAAAATAAATTTTTTAGAATATAATATTTTATAAAATTCGACTTTTAAAGAATATATAATTTTATATAGATAAAGACGGGAAAAAAATAGAAAATAGCTATTTATATATAGTACAGTTATTATAAATATACGGTTATAATATTCGGATTTATAAATATTCCGGTAATCTATTAGAATATAATTAATAATATATTTAAAAATTATTTAGATATATTTATTATTATCTACTTCGATATAGACTGGCTACTTCGAATCAAAGTGGCGATTCGACTTCGCGATAAACGTAGCTAACGCGGTTAAATTACTAGTTAAAATTAGTTTTCTTCCTAATACGATTAGATATTCGAATTCGGAATACGATTTTAGATTCGAAATCCGATAAAACGGCCAGTCTACTTCGATAATATTTTAATTTTTTTTAAAAATATTTAAAGAATATAAGTAATATATTAGTAAAGTTTTTAAATATTTAAAGAAAAAAGATCTATATTTTAAATTAGAAAAGTATAAATTCTATAAAAAAAAATTAACTTTCTAGAATTTATTATAGAGCGTAATAGATTATATATCGATTCTAGTAAATCAAAAGCTATTATAGAATAGAAAATACTAATAAATATTAAAAAAATCTAAAACTTTTTCGAATTTATAAACTATAATCGGAAATTTATAAAAAACTATTCTAAAAAACTATCGTTCTAATAATTTTAATAAAATATACTATCGAATAATATTAGAAAAAAAAAAAATAATAAATATTTAAAAATTTTAAAAGAAAATATATAAAAGATCTAATATTTAAAATATTTAATTTAAAAAAACTATTATAAATAGAAATAGATTTTTTAGATCTAGTAATAGATATATATCTTCTATAATAGTAAAATAGTAAATAGTATCTAGTAATATATATATTAAAATATTATTACTAATAGAATAGAACTATAATATCTATAATAAAGAACTATTAACTATAGTAGCTATACTAGAATAATAGAAAATATACGTCGAAAAATTATTAAAATTAATAATTTTTATAAATTATAAAAATCTTTTATATTTTATAATAATAAAATAATTTAATAGAAAATTAATATAATAGTCTAAACTCTTCGGTTAATATAAATTTAAAATATACTATAGTTCAAATAAAAAAATAAAAAAATAGATATTTTAAATCGAAAAAGTAATTATATAAAAATAGAAGAGATTTTTAATAATAATATTTTTAAAATTAATAAAAATAGATTTCTATTAGTAAATTAATATAAAATAAATATAATACTATATATATTTAATAACGATTAGAAATAGTTTTCTATTAAAAAAAAACCATAAATACAAGATAATAAAATTAATAAATATATTAAAAAATACCATAATAGAATACTATAAAAATATCTAGATATAATAAAAAAAATATAACTTTTATAATAATATTATTAGTTTTCTAATATAAATTAATATATTGAAATATATATTAGAAAATATTTTAATTATTAATAAAATTAATATATTATATATATTTATTATAAAAAGATCTAGTATTAGAAACTATCGAATTTACTATAGAAAAAAGTTATATTAGATTTTATTATTAAGTTTCTAAAATAAAATGATCTAATAATAAATATAAAATATAATTTAATATTTAATATAGAAAATTGATTTATAAAATAAATTTATATAATTCTATTATAAACAGACTTTATAGTAGAATAATTTAGATTTATTATTTTAGATCGATTATTTCGATACTATAGACTACCGGAAGTATTAATAAATAATAGAAATAAACTTTTTATTTTAAACTATTAGAAAATTTTTATTTTTTTATTTAATATAAAATTAAAAATATTAATAACTTTCTATCCGATAATAAATAGATAGATAGAATATATTAAAAATATTTAAAATAATTAGATTTCGCTACTATTAATAGTATAATTAGTATTTAATATAAAAGAAATTAATTATAATAAAGAAAATATCGTTTTATACTAATAATAAAAGAAATCCGAATTTATTTAAATAACTATTATTATATATATTAGCGGAATTAGTAATCTAAAAAGTTAATATTTAGAAAAAAATCTATAAAAATATTTTAAAAATATAGAAATATTCGAATAACTATTAGAATAGAAAATAAAAAATAGTACTTTAATTAAAAAAGAAAAATAAAGTATATCTTTTTAAAAAGAATCTAAAAATAAAAATTCTAAATAAAAATTCTAAATAAAAATTCTAAATAAAAAACTAAACTATATTAAAGTCGAACTATTATTAAATAAAGAAATTAAAGGACTTTAGAATTTTAAATTTAATTTATTTAAAAATATTAAAATATATCCGATATTTTTTATATTTTTTCTAGAACTAGCCGATTCCGAAAAACTATTATAATAGATATTTAATTTCGAAATATAAAAAAAAATATCTTTATAGTTAAAAAGATTCTATAATAAAAAAGTTAGAACTATTTAATTAAATAGAGGTAATTCTATTTTAGAAAATATTTAGAAATCTAAAAAAATCTTAATAAACTACTAGAAAACTCTATAATAATTCTATTAAAAGAAATTGAAAAAATTATTAACTAGTTAAAATTGCTAGATAAAATAATCTATTCGAAAACTATATTAATAAAAGAATTTAAATTAATAGATAAAAGCGGATCTATAGAATCTTTTTTATATTCTAGTTTTTCGAAATTTTATAGCTTTCCGTTAACTATAATATACTACTTTTTTTTAATATAATCTAATTAATAAAATAGATATTATTATTTTATATATATTTTATATGGCCTGGTGGCGCAGCGGCAACGCTGTATGACCGGGAGGCCCAGCGGATTCAGCGTTCTTCGGAGTTAGCGGAGTTAATCCGGCGGGTCGGGGGTTCGAATCCTTCGAAGGCCAACTAAATACTTGAGTTTTTTCTATCGACCAAGTCGATTTTTACAGAGTTTAAAAATACAGAGGGCCTAGTTAATAGATCGTCTCGGCCTAGCCCGATCGATCGAACTTAATTAAATTAATTAATAAAGTTAAATAGATTACGGTTTCCCTCTGGGTTTTAGTCCAGATCTAGCTCCTTCGGAAATCTTTAATTCGAGTTTTCGATAAAATACTTGAGTACTAAATAATTACGTAATCTGATCGGTTTAGCGCTTCTAGCGTTAGAATCGTAAAAGATTAAAATAAAAAATCCGAATGATTAATCGCATAAATAAATAAATATATTTTATATAATTTTCTTTTTAACTTTTAATATTTATTTTTAAAATAACGCTAATATATAGTATCTAATAAAATAAAATTATTAAAAAAGATTTAATCTATATATTTAATATATTTTTCGGAACTTTTATTAATATAATAAAATTTTCCCGACTAGAAATAATTTCAATAAAAACGTATAATTAATATACTAATATCTAATAATCGGATTTTATTATAATAATCTTTAGTTAATAATTCTTTTCTTTTATCTATAAAAAAGAAGGACGGAAGATTTTATAAAATAAAAAATCTAAAAAAAAGAATTTAATATTATAAATATAGATAGTATACTTTAAAAAACGCGGTAGTATTTAATATAGCGCTAGACTTCCTATTATATCTCGATAAATAAAAATATATAATAGTTTAAATATTAGTACTAAAAAGTATTTTAGTAGTTTTAGTAAATAAATACTATAAATAACTCCAGTTTTAGTAGTTTTAATTAATAAATATTCTAAAATAGAGCTATTTTAATTATTTTAGTTAAAAAGTAATCTAAATAGTAGAGAATTTTATTTATCTATATAAATCCCGAACTCGATGTTTTTATAACTTATATTTAATCTATTAATTATTACTATATACTGTTTCAGTAATTAGACTAATTTTTTTTTAATTTAATTTAAATAATTACCCGTTATACCTCCGTTTACAAATATACTAATAAATTTAACCAATTCTTGAAAATACCAGAGTCTTTTTGGTAGCTCTATAGCATATATCTATAATAATTATATCTTTCTACGCGATTATTAATTACTTCGTTAAAGTTAGAATAATCTGTTTCGATTTCGATAAAGTTTTTTATTTACTATTTTTAAAACGCGTTATCCGATTTTTCTATCTCTTTTTAATTTAATCGATCGAGTAAAGCTTTTAGCTATAGTAGCTAGTATACTATCTAGCGATCCTTTTAAAACTAAATAGGTTAAAAAATATTTTAATAGTTTAACGGAACGTTGAGATACTGGTTATATAATAAATATAGCCGAGGCGATAGATATAGATAATTACTTTATAGTATAATAGATAGATATAGCGGAAATATCAAAATCTGATAACTATATATAATATCGAGAAAGAAATAATAGAAAATTCGTAATCGCGAATAAAAAAGAAAATAGTTAAATAGAAGTAATTAACTACGCTGTAAATTTTTTTTATCTAACGAATTTTAGCTGTGAAAATTTCTTTGCACGTAAATACAATAATAGTTATCGAATATAACGTAAATAATATATATATATATAAAAATTCGATAAAATTTCAAATAGAAATTTTCTATAACGTCCCTGTATATTAGAGGGCGTTACGTTCGAACCTAGCTATAGCCGTGGATATAGTCCGAGCTACTAAATAGTAAAGAAATCCTAGCGTAGGTTATTATAACTAATTCTATATAGCCGTAGAGATACGGTTATAATATTACGAGGCGTCTTCGTTATAAAGTAATTAAAAAGAGAATAGTAGAGACGTATTTAATAATTATATTAACGACGAATAGAAAAAACTATCTATAGAAATAATAAGCGATATATATAGTAAAAATAGCTATAAAGGCCGATAGATAGCTATCTACTAAAAGTCCTATTAGAAAAGGCGGCTATAGCGGCTATAGGCGGCTATAGATAATTAGATTCGTTTACCTAGCTAATTTTTCTAGAAAACCTCTATAGAGTTATAGATATAATATAGCCCTTTCTATATCGCTTTTTATCTAGCGTAAAAACCGTCTATAGGGTATAAAAAGGTCTTTTCCTCTTTTTTCTTTTTTTCCTTTATTAATATCTTTATTATACGTTTTTAAAAAGGAAATTAATTAAAATCTTTTTATTATATTTAGTTAAAAGAAGTTATAATATCTTTTTCTTATTTTCTATATATCTATAATCCTTTAAAAAAGTATAAGGTTAAGTCGATAGTAATATTTATAGTAAATATACTCAGGTTTTGAAATCGTACGATCTTCTAATATCTAATATTATCTATATATTATTTCTTTTATTTCTTTATTTCCGCTAACTTTTATAGGGAAGTATTTTAAAAATAAAAAGAATAAACTTCGTTCTAATATCGTAGGTATTCTTAATAAATATTCTAAAGTTTACTATTATATCGAATCCTTTTTTAATTCCGAAAAGAAAATTTATAATAAATATTTAGCCTAGAAATTAGATCTTCGCCGACTTTTTAATAAATAAAAGCGTTTTATTATTTATTATCGCGCTTTAAATAAATATAAAAGTAATTTTATTATTTAGAAATAACGCGTACTTTCTAGGCTTAATAAATTTAATAATCCGGTTATATTTTATTTTTCTATTAGTTTTATATTAGCCGCGTAAAGATATCTATTAAATTAATACCTAGATTTAGTTTAGATAATCTAGATTAAAATTTAAAAGATTTTAATTTCTTTTAACCTATAGATAATATAGAATTCTAAAAAAAATCTAGTAAAAGGCTTTTTTACTATTTATTTTTATATATTCCGGGTTATATATCTATATTATAAATTATTTTCGGTTTTTTTAATAGTTCTACTAAAATTTATTTTTTAGTAACTATTTTATCCTATAATAATAAAGATAGATACTAATCGAATTTTTTATTTCTAGATTAAACGCTAAATATTAGGTCCGGTATTCCTTTATTCTAGTCTATTTAACTTAGTTTATAGTATTCGATTTTATCTATAGCTTTAACTATACTATAGTATATCTTTCTAATATAATTTATCTAAAACTATTAAATTATATTTCTACTTTTATTATATTTTTTAGTAAGTTACTAAAAAAGATAATAGTATTTTTTCTAAATCTTTATTTTCTAAACTTTTTCGCCTTTTTTAAATTATCTATCTAAGTCTTTAATTTCTTCGTAATTTATTATCGAAACTTTATTTATTTTTTTATATAAAAGGTTTTTATAGGCTAGGAGATATATTATTTATAGTTCTAATTTTTTACTAATAGTACTTTTTTCTATTAGTCTTTCTAAAATCGATTCTTTTTATTTATTTCCTAAAATAATATAATTTCTCTTATTTTCGATTATAGTAAAATTTATTATTCTAATTAATCTATATTTTATTTTATTTTTAATAATAAGAATTCTATTATTATTTATTATTCTTCTATAGAAATATTCTTTAATTTTATTATAGAATCCTTTTATAACTTTATTATTATCCTTTCTATTTATAAAAGCTATTATTTATTAACTTCCGATTTTAATTTTAAATACTACTATAAAGGGTTTTTCGATTTTATATAGTTTAAAATTAATTATCGGCTTTATTTTTTATACTTTTTTTAGTTCTTTAAAGTAGTATTCTATTCTTTTTTTATCCGATAGATAAATAGGGTAAATATTATTATAGCAGGCTAACCAACTTTCCGCTATATATTTATTAGGTAATTTTTCTATTATTTTATTATAGTATTTAGTTATTTTAGTTACTTCTTTAATTAGATAATTTCTTTTAAAGTATTTTATTTTTCTATATAAATAATAAGTTTTAGTTTTTAATCTTTTAGTTTCGGTAGTATCGAGTTCTATTAGATTTTCTTTAGACTTTCTTTTAGTAGGTTCTATTTTACTAAATATCTATTTATCTAGATATATTTTATATTATCTAGTATCGATTTTTATTATAAATTTAATAAATTTTACTAGTAAATCTAGTTCTTCGATTACTACTATAGCTTTTTTAATTTTTATCTAGAATTCTTTATAGAAGTAGATTTTTAAAGCTAAATCTTTTTAGTCTATCTTATAAACTAATATTCTAAATTAAATAATATAGATAGCTACCGATTTCTACTATTTTAGAACTATTAATCTCCTATTTATTACTCTATTTTTATTATTATTTCTAAAAGCTTCTTTTATAGCCGTAATAGAATTACCGAAAATATAGAAGATCTATAATATCTTATTTTCTTTCTATCTTTCTAGGTTATCGAAGTAATTTTTTACTCGAGGCTATACCTAATTAAAGGCAGTCCTTTCTAAATATAATATTATAAATAGAACTTTAATTATTTTATTTAGAAACTAGTTTATATATAATATAAAGTAGATATTTATCTAAATAATCTATAGTTTTAAAGATCCTTTATCTTTTTTATAGATATTTAGTATTACTACTTTAATAGTATCGCTTCGATCTATAGGTCGGGATAACGAGACTATTATAATAAATTATTAAAATATAATATATCTATATATTAGAAGACGTTACGTTCGAGTTTAACTATAGCTATAGATATAGTCCGAGCTATTAAATAGTAAGGGAATTCTAATATAGGTTATTATAACTAATTCTATATAGCTATAGAGGTACGGTTATAATATTATAAAGCGTCTTTATTATAAAGTAATTAATAAGAGAATAGTAGAAACGTATTTAATAATTATATTAACGACTAACGAAAGAAACTATCTATAGAAATAATAAGTAATATATATAGTAAAAGTAGCCGTAAAGACTAATAGATAGCCGTCTACTAAAAATCCTATTAGGAAGGACGGCTATAACGGCTATAGGCGGCTATAGATAATTAGGCTCGTTTACCTAGCTAATTTTTCCAGAGAACCTCTATGGAGTCGTGGATATAATATTTTCTAAAAAGGAACAAAATTTAAAACTATTAAATGAACTATATAAATTAGATAAAACTATAAATTTTATAATCGATTCTATCGACTATTAAATCGACTAAATTTTTTTTTAAATTCTTTTTTTAACGTAGAATTAGAGTTAGTATTATCGGTAATAATATCTAAAAACTACTATTTAAATTAGAAAAACTCTAAAAGTATTAATAGATTTTAATATTATAAATAGCCGGAGTAATTTATAGATAGAAATATAAATCTAAATAGCCGTTTCTAAAATTAAAACTACGTATTAATCTAATATACGAATATTTCTAAATACGCGATCTTTTATAGATTTAACTAGATATCTAATATAAATAGAATACGTTCTACGGTTTTTAAATTAGATTTAATTTTTACCGCGGATAGTTTTAAATTTATTAAAAATTATTATTATAAATTATATATATTTAAATAGCTATATATCTAGACGAAATATTTATAGTATTTTTTTAAAATTCGCGTTTTCGATAGTCCGGACTAGTAGATTTAGATCTAAAAAAATCTTATATAGATATTTATTTTAAACGTTTTAATCGAAAATAAAATCTAATATAATATAGTTTTTCTTCTATTATTAAATAAATAAGCTTTATATTATTTCTTTATATTACTATTTACTATTTACTCGAATAAATATTACTTTAATAATAGATTATATAATATATCGTTTAGATCCGTAATAATTATTAGTCGAAAAATATTTTTTTAGAGTAGATATCTTTAAAAAACTAGAGGCTATAAAATAGTTAAAAATTTTAGAATAGTATTTATATATAATTTTAGATAGACTATCTATTATTAAAACTATCTAATAGAATTTATTCTATTAAAACGACTATTTTTATATTAAAGCTCTTTTCGCCTATAGAAAATCGGCTATTTTCTTTTGAATTCTATTTTTAATATCTATAGCGATAGATATACTAGATTACTATTATTAGAAATTTTAATAATAATCTATATCCTATTAAATAAACTTATTACTATCCCGAAATGCTAGTTTTAAATTGTCGGCTCGAATTTAATCTATTATATCTTTAATAATCTATTATTATTTTCTATATAAACGATTAAATTTAATTAGAATTTCGATTATAGATCGGCTTAAAAGTTAACTTACAGATTAACTAAAATAGATATTATTTAACGGAAATCTAATAGAAAAGCCTTCGCTAGACGTATCGATCTAAAAAATACAAAAACGAAAATCGATATTTATATTAGATATTTTATATTATATTTCTATAATAGTAATATAGAAAGATAATATAAATATATAAATACTAAATAATAATCCGAATGATATCTACTATTTAATAGATAATAATAAATAGTATATATTAATATTAGAAATACCTAAAATCTTTATTTTATCGTTAGAAAAAAATAGAAATTTATAGATAGTATAACGTAAAAGAAAAATAATATTTTAATATTAGAATTATATTTTTATATATAATTTTAGTATTTTAGTAAATCGAATCCGGATATTCGATTCCGATCCGAGTTCGAATCGGATTAGTTAATTTGAATTCGAAATTCGATCCGACGGCCAGTCTATCCGGGTTCGACCCGAAATCGATCGTTTAGCGAGTCGAATCGAACCGATTCGTTAAAAATTCGGATCGGTTTCTAGATATCGACGAAAACCTATATCGATATAGCCAGTCTAGAACCCGGCGGAATTTCGGTTAGACGGTAAAAGATAATACTATTTATATAGTATCGATATTTAAAATAATAACTATAGATAATCGTAATTTAATCTAGTATTAAATAAAATATATTACTAATTTTTGTTATTTCTAAATACTTTTATATTAACTATCGAATACGATTATAAATCGGGTCGGATTAAATTTTCGGATCGGATTTTTAAATTAAAATCTATAATCTAATCCGATCGTTTAACGGGTTAAACCCGGATCGAATTATTAAAATCGGATCGGATATCCGACGATTTAATAGAAATTCGACTTAAATCGGCCAGTCTAAATAAAGATAAAAATACAAGTAATAGTAAAAAAAAAAAAAAAAAAAAATTGGAAATAAAGATAAAAAATAGTAAAAAATAAAGAAAAGAATAAAAAAATAAATAAAAGTAATAAATATTAGAATACTAATTACAAAGGTAGCAAAATTGATAAATGGACGTAATAAATAGAAATAACAGATGAAAGTGATAAGTAAAAGTGAAAGTAAAAGTGATAAATAAAAGTGAGAGTGATTCAAGCGTGCTTGTCGTCGTCAGTAGAGGTTGGTCCTCTAGGAAGCAGGACATCCAATCATTTATATGGAAATCTCAGAATTCCTCCAACCAAAGTAGGTGGAGGATGACTTCACTTCTGTGTAGCTGACCAGAGTCGATCCCTGTCACACCCATTTGGGAAGCCAGCTAACAGGGAGCCATCCATTGTGGTCGGTGACCTCGCGTTAGAGAGATCTGTAACGTGTTTGGATTCCGACAGAACGTCTCCCCCCCCCAATGATTGATTGGCTAGGCCTGTGTTCTTAGATGGCCGGGCCAAGCGGACAAGTGAGCATTAGCGATCCAGGAGTTTAGTGGCTTTTAAACAAACGGCGCGCGTATGCCACTTGTACATCAGTTAGCCGATAATCTATTAAGGATCGCTTCGCCGGGGCTAACGGGTTTTCAGCGCGTTCAATGTTAGATTTTGATCGTCCTGGCTTGTCCACGTCTTCAATCGGTGCCTAAGTGTTGATTTGCTATGTCGATGGATGTAAGGATGTTGCTCTGCGTGAACAACTGAGACAGAATCGAGCAAGTGCTCTCGCACTAAGCTCGTTGTTAGTCTCCTCACTTGGTAGACATATGCGGCACATCATCAGATATAAATTTGTCCGCATGGTATGGGCTTAAACAACATTCAATGCAAATACGAACACGTTATCTCTTATGACGTTGATGTATTTCCAATCGATCCTATCGAGCTAACAGCTGCTATCATAATGGATGGTACATCAAGTAGCTTTAGCAGCTCGGATATGTTTGGCGATATCTGAAACCACTCACAAGTCCGATAACATGGAAGGCCGTGCCTAATAGCGCGCAAAAGTGGAAAAGCTGATGGGAATGACCCCAGATGTCGAAGGTCCCCGGACTGAGTCTCTCCGGAAGTCTACCGATGAAAAGACCCACTCCGAGCAAGAGAGCCAAAGCTTCGGCGAGGTACCACTGTATGCCAATATCATTACAAGCCCTGTCCCATCCTATCAGCCCTACACGGTGGAATGCTGGCAACATGGCCGAGATAGCTAGTAAGCTGAAGACGCCGCCCCGCAAGGTCCTCATTTTGTTGCCACCTCCACCTGTGTCGAATAGTGTAATAGCGGCGGCGACGGCTGCAGTTGCATTGAGTGCCCAATAAACTCGCTGTATGACTGGGCTGCAGAAGAAGGCGTAATAGGTCATTGATGTTCCGCCTCCAAGGGAAAGTACACAGATTCCGAAAATGTCCATTCTACCCCAGCGATGATGTACGTTATACGAATGACTTCTGAGGGTATGGAAAGTGGTACTGAGAGCAAAGCATACGATAGCTGCGTTAAGTGAGATGCCAAAAGCGACAAGATCTCCTTTTCCTAACTGGAGACCTCGAGAAGCCGACGTGTGATTGAGAAAAGTGATGCCTGTCACAATGAAGGCTATTGAGCCAAGTAAGTGTGTCCAAATGTTGACGGTCTCCATGTGTAGGCAGCGCCAAAGGCGAAAAGAGCGTCGATATGAATATGTTGGCATGGGATGTCCATTGATGATGAAGTCATTATCGCGCAGCCAGGCTGGGATCTCATCTTTGGAAGCGATCAATGGCCAGTAAAATCTCTGGTCAGGGGATCTGTCCAGTATGGGTGCCGTACTGCTTGATGCAGAATCAGGAGCTGTCGAGGCAGGGGATTTGGTAGCGTCTTTGACCATGTTTATCGTGGGATGTGTCGGGACCTCGAGGGCAGGAGGTGCATCTGTTGACGGGCATAGAACATGGCTCATAATTCAAGTCTTATGAATATTTGACGAGACAGATGAAGCCTTGCTACGCGCCTTGGAAATGTTAGAATTCTGAAACTCAGCCCGATCGAATGGACGGGAGGTGTGGGTCCGAGCTGGGCGCCTAGGGTTACTAATTTAGGCAAGTGGATCGGACGTTCAATTGGCGTCTCCATACTATACTCCTCCGCCCCTACCTTTTGGTCAGTCATGGCAGACCCCATCAAGGTTCGAATAACATAGGGCTACGTATAAAGTCGTTGACACATAGCGCGAATCTAGCTCGAAAAGATTCTAATAGGGCATTGTAGACCCGTATCCGACGAACACCATTAGCTTTTCTATTCCCCCAAATCTATACGGAGCTCGAGAATGCGTGCCAAGACTTTCAGCCTGGCCAACCATTATCTCGAATGACAATAATATACCGACACAACGCGCGTCTAAACAGTTTGACACGGCGCTAGATAATCATTTATTGTCCTTATCCTTGATTGCTATCAGCGAGCTTGCTGGCGTTGGAAGCGGGTACATCATGCAGGTGCATCTAAACGTGGATGGCTTGCTAGCCAAATCCTGTCGGTGCACTGCATCCCGTGTGGTGACCCCCAGGTTTCAGCCTTTCTCAGCAGGTTGGCAAAACAGTAAGTGATTCCATTTCTTTCTGTGTTTCTCCATCAGCAACGATCAGCTAGCATCTCTTGAGTAACAGGTATGAGTCGATTGTTCGCTCTATTGGTATTCCTGGTTTTGATCTCCGTACTACCTTCATCCTCTACCCACCATGGACGAAGCTCGCAATTCGACATCCACAATTACAGGATGGGTGTCGAGCCCTGAAAATCGAGGAACGATAGACATAGTCTGGTCATCGTTTCTGACCATCTTTTTGTGTACCTGGACAGCAGTATGCCTTAATATTCCACATCCCAATGCTAGCAAACTACAGATGCTGTGCACCAAAATAAAATGGATGTTCTGGGCCATAGTAGGTCCGGAACTCGTGCTGTCCGTCGCAATCGGTCAATTTGCCTCAGCGCGACGCTCAGTAAGGCGGTTTCATGGACTTGGGTATGAGACATGGACAGTTCGTCATGGGTTCTTCGCCGATATGGGTGGTATACTGCTGCAACCCACGAACAGTACTCCCTTCTTGGTCAATGGCCGTCAACTGGCATATCTGGTGGAAAAGCAGTATATCCCGTGCCCCAACATCGCAGCAGAAGAGATCTGGGACAAGTCAAAAACGGACACACTCGCACGTGTTCTCACGCTATTACAGACGTGCTGGTTTATTGTCCAGCTTTTAGCTCGCACGATCCTACGCCTTCCAACTTCGACTCTCGAGCTCTCGACCGGCGCAATTGTTCTCTGCACACTTGGAACCTTCATTTGCTGGCTACACAAACCCAATGACGTTTTTAAAGGCATCGTGTTGACAACAGAGGTCACAACGGCTCATATTTTGATAGATGCTGGCGACGCAGCCGCTGTGCCATATCGCCACACTCCTCTCGACTTCGTGGCCAAAGAGTCTTTCACATGTAGCTACGATATGATGGGTTTCCTCAACCTACGGTGTGATAACCGTGAGAGACCACTGCGATGCTTTCCCAACGATCGATTCCCGGACATTGGTAGTCTCGAGAAATTCGCACTCTTCTGTATGTCCACGGCCTATGCAGCGTTCCATTTCATTGGTTGGAATTTCAGATTTCCAACGCGACTTGAACTGCTTCTGTGGCGACTTTCAAGCTCGATCATCTTCGGCGCCACTATATTCTTCTGGATTTTTGAGACCATTGCAGCTCGCCACCGTTTCGGTCGATGGGACAAATACCTCATCTGGCTCGGGCTGAAGAAGCAGGCGCTCTCCCCGAAGACTGACGTCGAGAGCAACATGAAGCGTCAAGACACAGTTCATCGTCTGGATGCCTTCGAAAGGGAGCAGAAGCAAGCCAAATCTATGTTGGGCTGGGAAGTTGGCCTACTAATGCCCTTTGTCTTTCTGTATGCTGCCGCTAGAACATACATGATTGTGGAAGCTCTGGCCAGTCTGAGAGAATTACCAATTGGTGTATTCAAGACTTTCGAGATTGGGCAAATGCTTCCACACTGGTAGTTTCGCGATGTCATCGGAACTTACATCCTCAAATCTCTCGACGGCACCGGGGTGCAGTAAGTGATGAGACATCCCATCCCCCGGATATGTTCTTGTATATTTAGATCAATATAACTGACTAGCTTATCATGTAGAATCGCTATGATAGCCACAACTAGGTGGGCTGACAATCGTTACCTCGATGAACGAACAACGTCTCAAGGATTGCACAAATTAAAGCGGTCCAGTGGCTACACGATTGGTCTCCCATCTGGGTTTTATAAACACTGATGACAGAGCTAGAACACTTCAAACTGCGTCCATCCTGTGGAGGAAATTCTTACCGCTATAGGCATCGACGGCGTGACTCGAAGGCCTAGTAACTTTTCTGGATGGGCTTTTAGACCCAGCTATCTTGCCTAATGGTTGTGAACACCTTGCGCATCTGCCAAAAATTAGTACCACCTCTCCGATGCACTCAAATCACGTTTACCCGCTGCGCGCCTCGATCGGAGCGCATCACGACTAGTCAGTTTTGACCTCACGAAATGCTTAGTACGGTCCTTACCCACGAATAAGCTTGAGACGGCAGCTATAGACAACTCCCAGGGTCCTAAAATCCTGCAAAGTTATAGGTAGCTGTGATCGGCTACCGTTATGCTTCATTTCTATAGCCAAGACGGGTTCTCCATAGGAGGCTGCAGAACTAAACCTTACGAGTAAGACAATGCAGCATGGCGTTCCTAGCGACAGAAATCAACATGCCATTGAACCGCAAAGAGAGAGTCATATTGAAGCCTCCGACAGAATCTTGGATCCAGACCCAAATAGCGTAAGCCATCCATCACCCATTAATCATATACAGAGGTAGAATAGTAAGGCTACGGGAAAATTTCCCCCTCTCGATTTGTAACGTTGTGGGAGCAACATATAAAGCTTCCTGTTCCTCGTTTTTTCTCACTTACTTCCCAAAAGAAAAGAAGGGAGGAGGTGATTGGTACAATTCACATACATTCAGTTGAGCCATACATTCAGTTGAGCCTCCGCCTACCTCCCCCTTGATCCATCTTTTCTGGGCTTTTCCTCCTTATCCGCTACCCTTCCAAAATGCGGATCCCCATACTGATCCTCTCACCTCTCACGGTCACCCAAGCCTCCTGCTCTCTCCAATACATTACAAACAGCCAAGTAACAGCCCTCGGCCTCTGCCACCAAGTAACCCGCATCGGCAAAGACACATGCTGCTGCTCTGGTTGCCCGACCGGTTCGAAATGGAGCCAACCCTGTGGCGGTGACCTCGACTACCCCCTTTGCAACAGCAACGAGATCCTCGGCCCCTTAACCTCCGGCCAAGGTTACTTCGGCGACTCACGCCCCCTCGATCTAGCTGACATCTGCTATCCACCCAGCAAATGCCACACGCAGAAGTACACGCACATCTACTCATGTTGTGCGTGCCTCGCGGGTTACAAGCCCTACAAAGTCCTCGGCGAATGCAATATGGGCGCCCAATGCGCGGGCTGCAGCGCTCCGCACGAGGTCCTTTCCGGTGATGGAATACAGAAAAGCTTTCAATGCACTTTGCCCCCTGACCCATGCAGTAACCTCGCACAAGTATCTGGCGCCGGCATTGATACCAATGGCAATCAGATCATCGTCGCCGATAGTTTCGCCGCTGACGCCCAGGCGGTTGTCAATTGCTGGACGAAAAATCCTGGCGCGAAAGTCTATCCCACGAGTTCCAGCCGCTGCAGTGCCTCACAGGGCATCACGCCCGCAGGGGACCACCAAAGCGACCACCAGATCGGACGCGCCATAGATAGAAATCTCGAGTTTCCGACCGTGAGTATGGGTGAGGGGGGGTTCTGCAACAGTACGTGTATGCTGAAAGGTTACTGCGCGTACCACAAGTCCACGTCACAATGCAAAGATGCTCAGTACCAGAGTCAACAGCAGAATGCGCAGAACAAGATGGTCAATGATTTCTATACTTGTGCGGGTGGGACGGGGGTGTTGGTCGGGGCCGCGCATGGACCTGAATCGGTTCATTTTGAACGCGATGTGAGTGATATTGCGACGGCGTATACGCAGTATCAAAAGCAATTGAAAGCGTTTTGTTTGGGGCAGTGTTATAACCTCAAGAGGGGTAGGGGGAAAGGTAAGTCAGCAGGCTTGTAATTGTGCTGGGTATAGTTGAGAGCTCCGGGTGGACAGAACCTAACTTTGGTAAGATTGTTGGTCATGTTGCTCGACTTTTGAGGAGTGATCGAATAGTCTTGGGTCAAATCAAAGCAATTCTCATACACGTTGACAAGATTGTACAATATATTTGCTCAGAACCAAACAGAGTTCCACCAACAAAAGGACATACTTGCACCAGTGGCTGTATTGGACGATGGCAAAATCCGATCTCCTGATAATGCTTGTACAATCCAAGTGATTACTCTGCGACAATTATTTACAGTTTATTTACAAGCAACTCGATCATATGGTCCTCGATACGCCCGTGGCCACCCGAGTATAATATGTTGGGCAAGAGTTGAAACTGCAGCTATCAAATTTTCCAGTAAAGAATAGAATTGCATTGGTATCCATTATACAACATAGACGCTGGGCTATGATCCGCAAAAGCTCAAACTCAATTAGCGCAAGTCGTTCATTACCCCTGTGATGGCTTTGTACTACCTTCCTCCACATAGGCCATAGCAAACCTCACGCGCTTTCCATCATTGAACGATATCCTATCTGATGCTGGAAACTTGTCCAATGGAGCCCTTGAATCCTTTGCCGTTTTGCAGATACAGCCATATCTGAAGATGAACCGTCTTTCTTTGTACGCCAGAAGCTCAATCGATTGAACAGCTCGTTTCCCTACGAGGCCTGCCTATCACATGCTTCACTGATCAGACATAAACCCCAAATACAAATCACTCACCTCAACCCCGAATGGACGATTCCGTAAGTCATAATCTTGATGTACATCCTGTCTGACCACCCAGTACTAATCCTCTCTAACTAGGCTTCCCCACGAATCCGCCGCTCCCTCCCCTCCCTGCACCACCTGTCCCTAAACCCCCTCACCTCCTCCTCCATCCCCCCAACGCCCTCCTCCCCAACCCTCGCCCCAACAATCCCAATCTCCTACATCTCCCCCGCAACAACCCTCCCCCCAACCTACCCCTCCATCCTCTCCCGCTCTTCCTCCCGCACAAAGCTCCGCTCCCCGGGACCCACACCCGTAATCGACACCCATCAAAACACCAACAGCAAAAGCCGTCCAAGCTCCCGCCACCACAGCCGCCGCGGCACCTCTACCGAAACATCAGCCGGATACGATGCCGATAGCAGCTGGCTCACACACACGGCGAGTACATTGGCCATGCACTCCATGGAAGAGAGAGGACAGTCATGGTTAGCGTCACGGAACTCGGCGACGAGTCTTCATCATCGCCGAGATAGTGACGAAGTGAAATACGATGAAGGTTCTGGCTTCAGTGATTCTCGCATCGATGTCAATGCGCCGGCTTACTCTCGCTCGACACCCGCGTCCCGCTACGCAAGCCGGGTTCAGTCGCGCGTGGGGAGTAGAGTTGGTAGTCGGTCTGATGTGCGTATGACGGCCACGAAACCCTCTACGCCGTCTCAGTATGATGCGCCTCAGGATCATCTTCCTGCTGCTGCGCAGGGGTTGGAACCTCTGGAGCCTGATTTCGTGGATCTGGACGAGCGGGATCGGGAGGAGGAAGAGGTGTTGGAGGTGATGGATGAGGGGGAGATGAGGAAACTAATACTGGGGAGGGTGGGCGGATGGGTGGATTGGATGGTTGGGTGGATGGATTTGAGGGGGTTGGGGCAAGAGGACAGGGATGATGGGATGGGTGAGGGGGAGGTGGATGAGAACGTGGACGAGGTGGAAGAGAAGGGACACAAAGGACGGAGGCCTTTGGGTGAAGGTGATAAAGGGGTCTTAGAGGGTGGGATGGGATTACCGGCGCCAGAGTCAGGGGGTGGGTCTTGGGAGGATGCGAAATGGTTGCTGAGGATTGCGGCGAACAGTTTATAAGTATAGCACTATGCAGTCTTCAGAAGATTGTATTTGGCATGAAAAAGAAGTATATATGCCGTCCAGGCCACCTTGGTATAAATCGTTACCATCCACCCCTAAAGCCAGCGCCATCGCCCAACAAGTATACAAACACGCTCCGCAAAACCACCAAACGCCTTCATATATATTCATGATGGTTCAATACACTCGCGGTTGCCCATACTCAAGCAAATCGCAAACCCTGACTGACATCCCACTGCCCTCCACCTCGAGGATTCGCATTCGGATAAGCAGGATGATGCACATTAACCTGTTGCCTCTGCTGTGCAGATGCGCCGGGCGGTGCACCACCGAATTTGATACCCTGATTGGGATCCCAAATCCCCGGTTCCGGCTGCGGTGCTCTTGTCGGTGTAGGTGCGGCCATCGGTTCAGGTTTTTGATGCTGTTGCTGAGAGGGTTGAGATTGTTGCTGTGGCAATGGCTGTTGCTGATGAGGAGTATAGTGTGAGCGGAGATTGTGACGTTCCTTCTGGTCTTGGATGTTGAGGTTTAGGTTGGAGAGGGCGGTGGAGAGATCACTGGACTGTTTAGCTACAATTGGCAAATGGAAGGAAAGTTTGGCTTACGTTTCTATCTGACCAGCTTCCACCCGCCGTTGGTAAGCAAAAGTCCGGCAATCGTCGGTGAATCTCGTGACGATGTTGGCGAGATCGTTGTAGAATTTGCGGCCCGTGTTTAGATTTGAGACGATTTCCTTATATTTGAAGTATGCGTTTTCAAGACGTTGAAGAGCTTGTTCACGCTCTTTGGTGGAAGAGTCACCACGGCGTGCTGCCGTGAAAGCCGCATTTGCTTCTTGGATCCTGGTTGTGAGTTCTGACTGTAATTCGCTTTCTTGAGCCACCATCTCTTTGTCCTCGTTGTATACCTCCAATCTGTCATCGAAGAGGTTTTCGAATTGAGCGGGCTCGATCTTTTGCATGGGGTATTCCCGCTCGAAACGGGCTGTTTCTGCCAGTATTGCACCGTCTGGAGGTCGTCAGTGGCGTTTGCAAAATTCACAGTCGGAGAACTGACTTATATCATCGTACTTGACTTTCTCCCGCACTTCTTGTATTTTCTTCTTTCTCCTATGCTCGAGCTTCGTGACCTCGCTCAGTGCTGATCTAAGACCATCGACGGCCCGCTCGACGGCAGGCGTCATGGTAGTACTTTTACTGTTTGGAACATATGATTCCAGATCCCTAGCAGTACCGCCGAGAATCTCAATAGCACCTTCGCATTCCTTGAGCTTGTTCTTAACCAGATCGTCACTGCTTGCGGCTGACTTCAGATAGCCATCGATCTCATCAACTTTCGTGTACAGATTCTTTGCTGCTTCCCTTGACGGCTGACGATTCCACCTCTCGGTGCCATATTTCAATCTGGCTTTGTTATCGTCTTCAGCCTCGGTCTTGAGCAGACCCACACCTTCTTGGTACATGGCAGCATCATTTGCCTTCAGTTTACTGATTTCATGCATGGAACGCCGGAGCTTGTGGAGACCATCTTGTTGTCTGATTTCCTCTGCGTGGGTATTCAAGGAGGGCGGTAACCCTAGGGGCTTTTCCAGTGCTTGGAGAGACCCCGGGAGGTTCAACGATTGCAGTAGGCTATACTATGTCAGTGATGTCCAAGTGTGGGAAGAAGCGAACATACTCTCTTAGTTTCTGCGTCAACCCCTCAAGTTCGTCGATGACTGTCGTGTTGACAAGCCGCTCTTTGCGCTCATCGTATATACTGACAGCCACATGGACAGCATATGGAACCAATCTCGCGAACAATGGCTGGCCAAATGCACCTTTGCCATCAAGTGCCGAATAGGGATCCGATACTTCTTGTGGGATCCTTGCTGTAGCCATGCCTGCCCGATCGAGAGTCTTCAGTTCTGATTTGGGCGGAACCGGTATCAGATAGATGACATCGTTATCCTTCTCCGCTCGCTTCAAATCTTCCGAGACTCTTGCCTTCAGTCCGTTCAAGTCTGCCAGTACAATCTTGTTGATCCACCTGGATTCCTTCAAAGCCTCGTTGACACAGACCAGGCTATCCCTCAACCTTGCAACTTCTTCGCCGTACTTCTGCTTGTCCAAACAATCCCGCGAAGCTCGGTACTGAGCGGCTGCAGCAAAGTGGTGGTGCTTGGCTGTCATGTGGTGTATCCACTCGGTGCTGATAATATCTGACTTGGTTCCGTATTCGGCGGCTTGATCGTAAAGATCGCAGACCTTTGCTGCGAGCTTGGCAATCAAGCCGTCTTTAAGGCCATCCTTGACGGCTTTGGACCAAAAGCATTCCTGTGCTTGGGCCAGAAGAAGCTGCTGGATGCTCTCCAAGGTCATGGTATCCATGTCTTCGGGTGGTGTGGTTCGCAAATCGGGTATGACAGTATCTTTGAGATGAGCAATGACACCAGCAGCCTGACAGAAGTAGTTGCAAGCGGCTCTGAGACCATCGCTGGTGCTTCGATTCAAGGAGAGTGCCAGTTGCGAATAGAGGGCGGCGAGGTTGTAGAGGATGTTGGCCAGCTCAAAGCGAAGATTATTCTGTGATTCTGGACTCTGGGTGTTGAAGCCCAAAGCAGGGTACCAGGTGAAGTCGACGCCGATGTCGATGGGGAATTTACCACCAATCCATACCAGCTGTGCAGCGTACAGGGTCAACTTCTGGACGCCGGATATGTGGGCTTCCAGAGAGTTGACAGCGTTAGATCGAATCTGGTCTATGGTATCGAGGTCTTTCTTGAACATATCAGGGTGTTGGTCATATTTGGTGGAGATGTACTGCTTGATAGCAGCGGACATGGAGACAGCATTGGTCCTTCGAAAGGGGAGGAAGAGGATGTTCCTGTCATTCAAGTCAGTCCCAGTTCCCTAGAAGATGTCGAATTTTGCTCACGAAGCCATTGCTGTTCAACTGGTACCCAACCGAAGGGTGATTGCATAGCTGTGCGGACGAGCTTCAACATTGACTGATCGGGGTGTGATGTCACACAGGCTTGGCACTGTCCCTTCACGGCGTCAACGGCAGAAGCGAACCTCTACAAATCTACACCTACCTTACTATACATCCCATGCTGCTCTTGAATAGTCTTGGAAATCTCTGGCATGGGCAGCTCTCCACAGTGCAACATACCATGAGGATCGGAAGATTGACATCCACATCCATTGCACACACACCACTTCGGTCCCAATACAACAAGCACCGGCAAATGTGAGGACATTCAACGAACCAGGTCTACAACCGATGGGTGACCTGCCATCCTCCGACAGTCACTATACGCTACTGCAATCATCCCCAAGAATGACCAGCTTCGGCCACTGTCTAGAGACATGCTCCATGGCGAGAGTTGACTTGCCGTGGGGCTGGGTTGCGGCACGCATGGCTCAAATCATGCAGCCAACCCTTCACGGCGGCTATCCTGCACGACCTGTCTGGGAAAAAGGTACCACTGACAGTACCAGCTACGAGATGGTGGTGCCAGGTAGCCTCTCATAGGCCACACATCACGGTCTTGAAACGAAGCCTTGCAGCCTGCTTGCTATCGTAGCCTTTCTCTTCACTCACTACATAACAAATACCAATCTCCACTTTGATATTTTACGAACCAGAACATGAGCTTTTGATGTCTCGTCTTAGCCAATGATATCGTTTGTCCCATTTTGGACGGGGATGCAAGATCAACACTTGAGCCAGCTTCACTACCGAGTCATTTATCCATTCTTCACTTTCTTTTTGTCATTCCATCTTCTACCTGCTTCGTGCACCTCTTCTGTCCTCCATACATGCACTCCTAAAAGTCATCACAAGCTAGCAAAAAACTTCTACTTCGCCATTATCTAGCTATCAACGAGGTGGAGTGCTGGTTGGAGGTACATTTTGTCCCTCGAGGTCCTGGGATCGGCAACAACAGATGACAATTTAGGTTCCAAAGCTCCTCAACTCACCATTTCCGATCGAGACAGATCTACATCAAGAACAAGCAACCAGTCAATGGCATACACTTTCCGGCCGCCTTCGTTATCTTTACCTTAGATACAAGATGGGTCCGCCCACCCCCTCCCGCAATTTTGAACAGGTGAGAAGTATCCGTCGATCAAACGGTTGAGCTATGCTGATTGTGCACAGAATTCGCCAATCACCACCATTCTCAGACAAATCTGCGAGTCGTACCCTGAATCAAGTTGTTTACGGGAACTTCTGCAAAACGCCGACGATGCTCAGGCATCAGAAATAGAATACGTGCTTGATACTGGCACCTATGATGACTCGCCTTTGATAGATCCGAGATTACGAGCTTATCATGGTCCAGCACTGCTGGTCAAGAATAATCAAGTCTTTGCTGATGCCGATTTCGCAAGCCTCGCTTCTATCGGGGACTCAAGGAAACGTAACCCATTATCGCATCAAATCAATTACAAGATACTTGCTAAAAGATTTCAGGTGATGATCCCGCATCTACCGGAAAGTATGGCCAGGGATTCAACTCGTGTTTTCATTGGACGGATGGTCCTTGGATTCTCTCGAGGCAATGGTTTCTCCTACTGGACCCTCACCGAGAATGGTCCACAGATAGCGGTGGTCCAACGTATGATATTCTTCAAGACTCGGTAGAGATTCAGAACCATCTAAAGACTTTCCAACGAGCCGGGGTCAACACCTCCCAGGCAGTCAACGCTACGGTGATACGCATTCCCCTACGGACTGAATCCCAAGCCAAAAAGAGCAAGATTGTCAATCGCCAAGCAACGATTCAAGAGATCACCAAGGCTCTCTATGATCTAGGCCAAGAGATACGAGAGGGGGGAATGCTCTTCCTGCGATACGTGAGAAAAGTGACGGTTAAGATCGACAGCACTATGCTCTGGGGAGCGTGTACAACAGGCGCGACGGAGGATGACACCAGGTACGCTCATTGTCAGCTGCAGATGCTTAGCAACGGCGCTGACATGAATAGAGTGATGCAAAGTATCCCCGCCGCCTTTTCAAACATGTACGCTGGCATGTTCATTGGACGTCAAGCCGCCGATGTATCGAAGTCTTTCCACGTTAATGTTACATACGTCGAAGGGTCAACATCTTCTGACCATAGATTCCTCCTTCAACACAGAATGAGGACATCCTCTGGAGACAATGCTCTGGACACCTGGTCTCGGAAGCGAAAACTATTTCCCTGGGTCGCTATCGCCGCTCCTCTTGATGTACGTTGAGCTCCAATAATGACCTGAGTTTTAAGGCATTACTTACCCTCCCCTTCCCTCGAAGCTGATTGGTCTCGCAGCATGAATTGTCTAGCGGACGATTGTTTTCTTGTCTAAGATTGCCTATTGAGACTGGTCACCCCGTGCACATCCACGGACTTTTCTCGATCGTCCCGGATCGAGGCCGCTTATCGTCATCAGGCCAAGTGTCAAGAGATATGGGATCGCAATGGAACCACTTCATGTTCAAAAAGTGCGTCGTTGCCGCATGGACAGAACTGTTACTCGCAAGGAGGCATATTGCGTGGCAGCATGATTTCTTCAAGCTCTGGCCTCGTCTCAACCTGTCACATCCTGGTGAACTGTGGTCATGTTTGGATGATCACATCCTCGACCAACTCATCGCACAGAACCTGCCCGTTTGGAATACTCCGCATGATTGCGTCGCGTTTGCGTATGGCTACTTCGTGCCTAAGGGCGACATCACTCAGCTCTATGGTAGTGCTTTTCGTGCCATTAAATTGCCCTTGGTAAGTCTCGACTTACCCATGTACCAAAAGCTCCTACAGCGAGCTTCTGGACTCTCGGAGGAAGTTCGAATCCTGTCACCTAAATTTCTCCGTATGTTCCTCAAAGCAAACGACCAATTGCAGCAAATCAAAAATTACTCGCCGCTCCTGCTCCAGTATTGCGTTCTGGACTTCGTCGACAACGCAGCCGACATGGGAAAGCAGTCTCAAATCGGCGAGGAATTTCGAAACATCCGCCTATGGCCTACTTTGCAGAAATCTCTGGCGTCGCTGAGAGATGAGCCGATTCTTCTACCGCGAGACACGGAGGAGTTGACGCTGTTCTCGAGTTCTCGCAAGTGCAAGACCTTGGACCTCGGACTCCTTACTATATCTGTCGTTGTTCTATTGGAAATTTACGTCGCAAGAGGATCGAAGTGGGTACGGCATCGGGCGATTTCTGACCTTGAACTGGACTGGACCCAGATCTACACTATTGATCCGGCTAACATACACCTGGAGATCTGCCTCCGTAGCGAGCAGAATGATGAGCTACTTCGCCGTATCTGGGGCTGGCTATGTGCGAGATGCCAAGAAGCAGGCAAACCCCCCCTTCTACCAACGCACAGCCTTGATAATTTGTTTTTAATACCTTTGAATGGCTCTCGGATTCGGAAATTTGTCTGCAGCCAGAGAACAAATCCTACACTCATTCTCGGTGACGCAGACTGGATGTGCGAGCTGTTATCCGACAGCAAGTCGACAGGTCCGATCTCGGCAGATTTGATACTCGACAGCAAGATTCTCCCAGTTGAAGCTCCCAAGCTAATGATATCAATCGCTACTATGCGTGCTGACCTCATGTTTGCTACTTCGAGCGATCTTCAAAGTCTGCTCGCTTGGCTTGTGGCAAACAAAGAGTTCATCTGCAATATCCCAAGTCGCCAAAAGGATATCCTCATTCAGCAGCTCAGTCTGCTGACCTGGCAGCAACGCCGGACGATTCCAACCGAATCCAAGCGTCTCATGAAGCAGCATATGTTGCAGTTGCCGATCTTCAATCAAGTCACTGCTACTGCACCGTACAAGTCAGTTTGCCAATCACCACACTGATTTTTGCTAATAGGGTAACGCAGGGCGCCCTCGACGCAGAGGACTGCTATCGGTACCTCGACTCGTGCCATTCGAATGATCGAAGGGTTGCCGCCGATACCAAGTGTACCAAGTCTGGCTTTCTTTGACCCTTGTGACACCCATGAAACGAATCTCTTGGACTTCTTCGGCCTCCTGGAGCAAATGCCGTTGCAAAATCTATTCTTCGAGTACATCATTCCCAACATGGAAGATGTGGAAGATTCTGTCGTGGCAGAAGCGAAATTGCGACTTGTCGACTTTGTTCTCGAGAAGAATCTGCGGCCCTCTGATAGCTTCAAGTCAAGTTTCTCTAAATTCAAGCTGGTGCACAGTGCCAATTGTTCTAGCCATGACGGTGTACAATTTCGCCTCCCAGCTACCACGGTCGATCCTACCTCTACAATCTCCAACCTCTTCTTTGACGACGAGGATGTCTTTCCCGAGCCAGTGTTTCTCAAACGACATCATGAAGTACTCAAGGCGTGTGGAATCATTCGTGTATTAACACCAGCAATACTCATGGAGCGCGTCCACACTTTCGCCACCTGCTCAAGGGACAAGCAGCAATTGATCGTCAAAGTCAAGCACCTGTTCGGTCTGCCGCTTGACGCGAACTTCAATCTGACATGGCCATCTCTCACGCAATTCAGGACTCTAAAATGGCTCCCAGTCCTATGCTCCACTTCTAAAGAATATCAGATGGTATCACCCGAGGACTGTAGAGCCGTTGAGGACAAGGAGCTCGTTGACTTGGTCCTCTGCGTCTTCGAGACTTTTGTAACGCCAGATTGGAAGGCCCTGCTTGGATGGAACCGGATCATTGAACGAGAAACCTTGACGAAGCAGCTCAACAAGTCACTAGCTCAGCGATCAAGCCGTCGTGTTGATAGGACTTTAGCCTACCTAAGTAGTCTCGGAGACTGCAGCGTCCTGAGGCAGTATCCTTGCATCCTCTCTCGCCATGGCGAGTACCTTCTGCCCGAGCGTCTGTTACTTCCTGGGGGTCTATTAACACGATATCCTCTGATCCCTTTTCTGGATGAAGTAGAGCCCTCATTCGTCAGAAAGCATACCCAGCTACTGAAGGAATTGGGTGTTCGTCAAGATATATCCTACGATGATCTTCTCCGTGTCCAAAGCATGGTTGTCAAGTCTCAATCAGGCAAGCTATCCAACGAAAACCTCGGCGTTGTGGTTTCGCTGCTCGAGATCTCAACTCGGCTGCAGAGCGACAGTAAAGCATCTTCTCTGATAATGATCCCGGACACTGAAGGAAAACTGCGATCTCGCGCCGAGATTGTTTGTGGAGATCGTAATGTCACTGGTAAGGCTGCATCCTTCTGCTTTGTTAACCCTAAAATCTCGCCGGATATTGCGGAACACCTTGGCCTCGAGAATTCCTATGCTCGAGCGACGAGGCTAGGCATTGAGATTGAGGACATAGATGATGACGAGTACGCTCCGCGCGAAAGCCTGACAACAACGATATCGGACACATTGGGCCGCTATACTGTTGACAGTACCTTTAGCGAATTTCTTGCCAACGCAAATGACTGCGGAGCAACGCAGGTATCGTGGATCTTGGATGATTGTGCCCACGGAACTCACGAATCGACGGCACTCCTTAGCGAAGAGCTGAAGGATTTACAAGGCTCTGCACTTTTTGTATATAACAGTGGGGGTAAGAGCGAACCCGTGCACCACTTTACTGCCTACTTTGTTGACATGTAGGTCAAGTCTTCTCTGATCGCGACTTCCAAGGCTTTAAGGACATTGGCCGCGGCGGCAAGATCGTAGGTGACCATCTCAGCCCTTGGAACCTACCTCAAACTGATTTGACTAGGATGACGAGACGTCGACCGGTATGTTTGGACGCGGAGCCATGACAATGTACCACTTCACAGATGTGCCAATGCTTATTAGCGGAAGCTTCTTCCTTATACTGGTTTGCGTACCTTATCCTGGTTCCAAGTTAGCAATGATTGACATTTTCTGTCCCTAGGATCCGCAGCAGCGCTTGCTACCCCGAAAAAGAACAAATTGGGAACGTAAAGTAGGTATAAAAGTCGCTCTAGACACTGCACGTCGTTTGTTCCCAGACCAGCTGCGACCATTCCATGGACTACATGGCTACTCTCTGGAGGAGAACTTCTACAACGGAACGCTGTATAGGCTGCCTTTTCGCTCGACAGAAAACACGGCTCTTAAAGAAACATCTGCACTCATTGGCATTGACGAGACCAAAGCATTACTGGAAGACTATCACTCCACTGCGCAAATGTCCCTCCTTTTCCTGCGAAATGTTGACTCAATTAACTTCAAGATCCGTGGCCACGCGCCTTCCTGGTCTGTCACAGCGATTCGACAAGGAGGCCCAGTAGACGTCATTTTTCAGGACATCACGGTCACGAGTTGCCATCAGTCAGGGACAATTAGTAAGGCCACCAAGGCTGTCTGGCGTATTGCTATGACAGACATCGAAGAGGCGCCGAAGCAGCTTATAAACCCTGGCCGACGCGCCAACAAGTTGACAGAATGTGGCCTCGCTGCTCGGCTGAAATCAGAAGGAAGTCCTATGGAAGACTCGCCACATCAAGTCTTTTGCACGCTTCCAACAGGCTTCCTAACCCGACTTCCAGTATCCATTCATGCTAGCTTCGCGATTACTGGTGATCGGAAGACAATTCCCTTCGAAGATGCGAAGCAGAATTCCCCCGTTGCCGCATGGAATCAATGGCTACTTACAAACTGCATCCCGGATCTCTACCTTGAGTTTCTCAAAGACTTGGCTCCAAGACTTGGGGGAAAAGCCTTCGACTTTTGGCCCTCAAGGACAATAGTGACGTCGAAGCATTCCTTCAGCAACGTCGTGCGCAATGCTTTCTGGGATCGTCTTGCACACGAGCAATGCGAGTCCTGCGAGCTGTTTCCACTCGTCGAGTCGAGCGTTGCTACCGAGCAGTCTACGCCTCTGAAGACTAGGACAGATGGCAGGAAGAGGAAGCTCTTCAAAGTCACCTCTTTGAGATCCGCGCAATTCGACGCTCTCTCCCAAGAAGCCTCCGCCAAACTTACTCCTCTCTTCAGCAATATTTGCCCCAACTTGGTTCGTCCTCCTGGACGTATATGGCTGGACATGAAAGCATTCAAGATCCACGAGAAAGCGACAGTCATTGGGAGCCAGTATGTCTGTAGCCTATTCAAGATCGAAACCAATTGTGTTATTCTTGACGCTTTTCTCAAGCGGCTTGAAACCGAAGCTACCCGCGACGACGCTATGAAACTACTATTGCAGGTTGCTATCCCCGAGCCTTCCTCTGGTTCTCATCGCCCGTTAGAACTGATGAACGGGTGCCGTATCATCCCTAAGCTGGATAAGACTCTGGGAACTATCAAGTTTCAAAGCGGCGACATGGTAGCCTGGCCTCGATGTGACCTGCTGTTCCTACCAACCCTTGCCGAGGCGGATTTGTTCGCTCACAGCGCCAGTTCATTGATCAAGCCCTCTTTATTTCGAGAAGACGCCCCAAAACCTGCGACATCTCTTGCATTATTGGATACAAAAAGCCACACTCTCAAAAATCCTTTGATCAATCTGTTGACCGAGTCTTCGAATCTGCGAGCAATTGGAATTTCGGACATCGAATCATTCCTGGAGCACGTGGATGCATCTTCAGCATATCACAGCACGAACGACAACATGGATACCTGGATAGTCAAATTTTGGGCGTACCTAGATCCTAGACTACGGAGCCTCCGTGAAGGAGGGAATATCATGACAAAGGCGACTTCAGTAACTGACCTGCTCAAGGACCTGAAGCTTCACGATACTCCGATCTATCGATACCGTGAAGGCTCTTCATGGCGTTATATCACACCGCAGCAGTTCGAAAGAGGACCGTACATCGTTGCACCTTATGATCGGAAAGAACTCAATCTATGCAAGCTGCTGCCTGGCGTGAAGATCGTCGATCCCAATTGCGTTCCCCTGAAATTAAAAGACAAGGAGTCAAGCTTGCACGAGCCCCAAGCGTTCAGCCGTCTACTCAGAGCTCTGACCGCAAATGGGACAAGCCAAATGCCCCGATTGTCTCAGGAGAGCCCAGGATATGAGTGCATCCAGGTAGAGTCTGACCAATCTATCGCAGATCTAAAGCTAACGAGCGCAGTTACTACGTGATCTCATCCGCGCGTATACCACCTCAGAAGGTGTCGCACAGCATCGGACAATTTTGAGATCATTGCCAATCTGGTCACAGCATGCTCCAACCTCGCCTGGGACAAGTGTCCACTGCATACCAGTAGAAGGGGCTCTAACATGCGCTCATGGGGCGATGTTGCTACCATGGATTCGGGACCGCTCTCGCTTCGTGGATTCTCGGCTGGTCTTGGAGTATCTATCGACTCTTCGATTCCTCGGGTGCACAATCATGAGCATCGAGTCAGTCTGGAAGCATTTGGAGCCAAGTTTACCTCAGACACTAATGTCGAATCAACTACGAACTTATCTTCCCTGCATCGACAGCCTGGCGGGGAGCAATTGGAAGCCCCAAACCAAGATGGCTCCAAACGGGTATGGCACATTGTGTACCCCATCCTCTCTGTTTGACCACGAAGACGAAATCTTCCTTGCGGCGTTTGGAGAATCTGACAAAGAACATTTTCTCCATCCAGACTTCCGTAGTAAACCAACGTTCTGGAAGAGCCTGGGTCTGCATGCCAGATCCAGCGCGCGCGCTATGAATGATTCGGACTTTCTCCTGTCCATTGCAAGCATTGAAGCTCGATTAAAATCAACCTTTAACGCCGAACAAAATCGACGAGACGCTGCGAAGATAACGAACTACTTGCGCTTTGTTCGTCCAGGATTCGAGTCCTGGTCTCGCCCCTCCTGGGCAGCAATTGTGCACGCGTGGGTATATCAGACCAGTGCTGACGTTACTTCTCAGCCTACATATCGCCGGGCAAAGATGTTACTGGTAGCAAGCAGTGTCGGGCCTTGCAGTATTCAGCATGCTACTTCAAGAGACCATCTCAGAGTGGTTTGGAGCGAACGTCCACTTCTCAAAGACCCTCCCGACGCTTACGTATACAAATTCGTAGGCCCGCCTTTGCTGGATTCGGTGTTCAAACATCTCCATTATCTCATCAAGATCAGAGATGCCATCCCTGGCCCAGAACTGTCTGACTATTTGAAGGATCTACAAGCAACGTACGCTTTCCTACAGGAATGTCCAACTACAGCCTCCTTACCCGGCATACGAGACGCTAAGATTTGGCTGAACCTCCCAACGACTGACCTAGCCTCCATATCCACCTCTCAGCTCGATGGGGCCCTGAGATCAGCCAAGTCGCTATGTTTCAATGCGCCCCTTGACACGCATGTTGTGGAACGAGCAAAGAACTTTTTGATCCCGTATGAATCCCTACTACGTAGGCTGGGTTGTCAGACAATGGTCCGCCCATCCAGACCGAGTTTAGCACCACGCCCCAATAATCAGCGACCCATCGATCAAAGCCTGAGGGTCATTCGGAACATGCAAAAGGATGGTCGGCTCACTGACATAACCTTCGAAGTCGGAGAACTGCGGATCTCCGCTCACAAAATCTTCATGGCTGCCGCGTCGGAGAAATTTCAACGTCAACTCCTAGGCGCGTGGGGCGAGCTGATTGATTCCAAATCCACCATCCAAATCGAAGATTTGACCGCGAAGTCTCTGCAGCATATTGTCGATTTCGCTTACACCGGTCAAGTCACCTGGCCGGTGCTTAAAACTGCCGAGGACATCGACGAGGTAGCTGATAATCTGGATGAGTTATTGGATTTGCTTCGCGGTGCGGACAGGTGGGTTATGGAGGCTCTTCATGACCTTACAGAGCGACATCTACTGGACAAATCCGACACGTACGTTCGCCCTGACAATGTGGATTCCGTCAAGGAAGCAGCGGAGGAGGCGCAAGCCAAGCATTTGGTCAAACATTGCGAGGAGTTTATCCGGGTGAACCAGCAATTTGTACAGGATTGCCGAGATATGATATAGGGTGGAGGAATCTTATGGTGTCACTGGTGGTGGAGCATTTTTGAGTCCTCCGACGAGTCACATTCAGATGAGGCCGTCAGGAGAATCTTCGGTCAGATAGGACTGAATGTCGTATTCTTTTTCCCGGAAGGACCTTTCTCTTGTATTCCTCAAGGATACAACATATGATGTGCGTTCAGCACAAAGCAACCGTAGCGCCATCTTTGACACTCTTTGCCATAAATTCGCCACTTCGATGACCTACCGTTACAGCGAGTAGGACGTATTCCGTACTATCGAAACGATGCAAATTGACATATCGATCACACGGATCCGAGGCATCGAATCCGGAAATATTGGGTGTGTTCAGCATGATGCAACCAACGTCTTTGATACGCCCATTTGCAGCTCGATGTTTCGATAATGTACCGTTCTTGGGAATAAGGCGAACCTCGTGCCATTGAAAGAATTCAAATTCGATGTATCGATCACACGGATCCGAGGTATGGAATGCACAAAACATGTGTATTCCCAAGCCAACAACATTTATTGTCGATTCCCTAACTCACATACTATTCCGTTCCCCCTTCCTCATCGCTTCAATCCTTCCTCACCCCCCACCATCCCTCCCCAGCCCCCACCATCCCTCCCCAGCCCCCACCATCCCTCCCCAGCCCCGTGACCCCCGCCCAAAAGCCTAAATCAGCCGGCAAAAACACCTTCTTCCTCCGCTGGTCACAAACCCCCTGACACCCCTTATCCGTAACATAATTACTCGTCAACATCCCCAACCTAAAGGGATTATTATCCTCACTGGCAGGCACACTGCCACAGAATCTACACCCATGCCGCACGAGCTGGTTCACCAATCTCTTAATGACAAACCCCGGCACACCATCCTTCGGCACCTCTTTGCCCTGGAGGAAAACGCAGATGCTGCCGACGAGCCAGTGCAGGTTGCGGGCGCAGATGATGTGTTCGTGTTTGAAGAAGAGTTCGAGGTCGGGCTGGGAGGTGTTGGGGGCGTAGGGGGGCAGGAAGGGGAGGGAGGTGGGTGTGCTGCCATGGGAGGTGATGAGGGTGCTGTTGAATTCGCGGAGGATGTTGGGGCTGTTGACGGTTGTGAAGGAGCATTGGGATGAGCCTTCGCAGTTTGTGCCCATGCCGTTTGGTTGGGAGCGGTGGATTCGGGGGTTTTGGGCTTGGAGGGGGGTGGGGAGGGAGAGGAGGGGCAGGAGGAGGATGGATAGAGGTGGAAGCATGGCTTTGTTGGTGGGTTGGATTGGGTGCGTGAGTGATTGGAAATGGAGGAAAGTAGTGATGTTGAGGACTCTTGTCTGAAAGCAGAAGATGATGGCTCACCGCCGCCTGCGACAATACATGCAGGAAGACTTCGTTTGCGTCTTGAGAAGATGTTTCCAAGAAAGATACCGTAGGATTTAGTGTTTTTTTTTTTCTTTTTATTGAGTCCCTTCGCGTGGTGAACCTTATTGTCATGTATGTCCATTGCGCAGGAGGCCAACTGCAGCTGGAGGAGCTGAAGCGACAGCCGCTATGGTATCAGAATATGCATGGTACGTTTCCTTGGGAATGCTCGCGTACCGACTGTTCGGGGTTGGTATTCCGCAACTCCCTGGGATCCCCATATCACATCTGTCGGAGATCGGCATGAGGGATTTAGCCGCAGTGGGAAACAGAATAAGCAATGATGATCGCGGACAACGTCGGCATCACCACCCGTCGCGCCTATCGCCGGAACGACGACCATACCCCCGGTACACCAAGGATTAAAGTCGTGGCTGAGCCATTGCCTCTTTCTCTCTTGGTCACAAAAGTTCTGATCAAAGTCCATGCTGTCGCTCTCAACTACAGAGATGCCAACATCTCCAACGGAGGAAACCCTTGGTCTGTGACGCCGCACGGTATCATCGGAAATGATGCCGCAGGAGAAATCATCGCTGTCGGCGAACAAGTGAAATTCCTCAAGATCGGCGACAGAGTTGCGCCCAACACTGATACCGAGAATCTCACCGGCCGGGAGCCTACCCGATCCTGGTTGGCGGCAGATGAGGATGGAGTGTCGGCAGACTTCCTGGTGTACGATGAAAAGGTCTTAGGCAAACCACCGACTTATCTGGATTGTATCCAAGCTAGCATCATACCTTGTGCTGGCGTCACTGCTTGGTCTGCGTTGAAAGGTGCCTGGATCGGACAAAGCGTGTTGATACAAGGCAAGTGTTGTGCCGCGAATCGAAATTCGATATCGGCTGATTGATGGATTCCAAGGCACTAGTGGCGTTGCCATGTTTGCTCTCAAACTTGCTAAAGCGGTAGGCTTGAGTGTAGTACTCAGCTCCTCCAGCGACCGGAAACTCAAGGCCGTATGCGAGCAGTTTCCGGAACCACCAATTTTGACGGTCAACTATGCCAAGAACCCGAATTGGCACGAAGAGGTCCTCGAGCACACGAACGGCGTTGGTGTCGACATTGTCCTTGAGAACGGCGGCCCTGGTACGTTGTTGGAGAGCATGAAATGCACACGTCGGGGTGGAATCGTCAGTCAAGTTGGGTATCTCGACCGGAAGAAATTCGACGACGCACAAGAGATCCTGCCAGCATTAATCGACAGAAGAAACGTTCTCAGGTATACCTTCCTCCCGAGTATGCAGTATCGCTTTGGAAAGATGCTAATTTTGGGACAGAGGTATCAATGCAGGATCGAAGATGGACTTGGACGACCTCAGTAACGCTCTGACAGCTACACAGATCAGATTTGACGATATCATAGACTCAACCTGCGTCTTTGAAAATGCTGGCGAGGCACTCCAGTGTCTTTGGGAAGGCAAGCAAGTTGGGAAGGTTGTATTTCAGATCTAGGGAAAAAAGGGGGAAAGGCGTTGAGGCCTCGTAGGGCTGGCTGACTAAGCCACTGCGATCGACCACAGTCATCGGATCCAAGACGAAGATTGGTACAAAAGACGGTTCCAAAACATTCAGTAACTTTTCCTGTGCAACAACTTCAGCCTGGTGCAAATGAGGTCCATCGGCTCATCAACCTACCTGCCACGCAGCCAAAATGGTGTGTACTCCGCTTCATGTCGTCCAGGTGCGATTGACCTTTTCTAGAACAACCAATACTGCTTTGTCACCGCGCCCTTTGACATAGTCTATGAGCTCGTCAGAGACCACTGTCACCACGTTTTCTGCTTTCAATTTTTCGACCTCGGATTTGAAGCCTCCTGATACCCAAATCTCTTCGAGGATCGTTGCAATCACGATGCCGTTTCTCTTGGTAACCCGCACAAGTTCTCTCAGAGCAGGATCGGGGCCAACATGGCCGGCGGTGAAAGTGCCCACGCATGTCACGATGTCATATGTGTCGTCTGCTTTTTCAATCCGCCGAGTCAGATCCGCTTGAGCTAGATGCCGATATGCGCCGGTCTTTCTTGCTACCGCGAGCATGGGGTTTGACAAGTCAAGACCATCGATGGCCTTAACGCCGCTCATTGCAAGAGCTTGTCCCACCAGCCCAGTCCCGCACCCGGCGTCGAGTATCACACTTCTGGCCGGGTTGTTCGATGATCTAAGAGCAACCTGCGCAACAAGGACAGGTGCGACGTAGTTCTGAGCCTCGTCTCCAACTTCTTCGTTATAAGTGGCGGCCCATTTGTCGTAAAGTGCCATGCAATCTTGGGAATTGAGACTGGCGCGGGCTTGAGCAAGGTATATTTGGGTCGACATGTTGAGAGATCAGACGCTGAAGAGACGTTTTAAGGCTGACAGGACGGGTAGTCCAGGTTCTCGGGGCCTGACAAGGGCTGAGGTAGGACAAAACATGGTCAATATATAAGATACGACCTCCCCTCCGTGTCACTAAACACCTAGGATCCATGTAAGGCAGTCCTTATTTCCCCCACCAGTAGTGCTTCGATCGAGTGTATTACGCCACAGCGTAAAAACGTGGGGCTCTTTGCGAGGCCGGGCAACTCGTAGGATAAGCCGCCAAAGTTTTCCAGAGGATGAGAGGAAGACCTATGGGGTCGGGAGCGAGAACCGGAATGTCTCCAATTGATCGCTTAGCGACTTCGGGGACATCGAGTCCTCCAATTACCGTCTCACTCCATGTAGGATTGCGGTCCCTGACTTCTGACACAATTCACTTACCCTATTTGGATGCGTGTCTCGGACTCAAGCAGCTTACCCTCCTTAGCGGCATCATGTGTCGTTTTGCTGGGGTAATTCTCGATTTTGAAGGACGTCACTGCGAGATCGGCCGGGATATGGTGGGTGGGATTTGAGTGGGGGTTTGGGTCCGGCACGGCCCGTCGATGAATGTGATTCGCGCGTGCACGCGTGTTCCGCGGAAGTACGGAGTAGTGAACCAGCGTCCAGGGACCAGCACCAGCCAGTGCTTTTGTTCCTGCATGTGCATGCAGACTCAAGACTCAACATTGAACGCAGACCCATATATACCCCCACGTCATACAATACACCGTTGTCTCTTCTTCATCGGGTCTTACTTCCTATGGCGTAGTCTGCTTATCTGCGTATGGGTTCGCATCAGACTCAAACTAAGAACTTCACAAACCTCTAAGCCTGCCCACGCGTTCGAGCCAGTCAGGTCGCAGGATCCCAATCGGGTGAGCACGCAATATCAGATCGTCCGTGACAGGCCGGAACCGGAGGCGCTAAAAACAGTAGTATCGAGCGAGAAGACCCTGCATACCCTCAGGAGGTGGGCATCTCGAGCTCTACCACTCCAGCTCAAAGTAGCCCACGAGAGGATGCTATTGTTCTTCTTTCATAGAGAGCGAGGTGACAAGACCTCCACGCTACGTCGTTGCACAGCGATCGGCGATGGTCGAGTCCGCCTTGTGGAAGGAAGATGCAAGGACCTCAAAAAAGCTGCGATCAGATCCACTGTAGCACTACCACTCCATACACATCATTGATCTACACAGTCAATGAAGCAGCTTCTAAACCCAACTTGAAAGTTCATCGTCTCTTCGCAACACTTCCACATGGTTGTCTCAATCTTAGACTCCTGTCATTTCAACTGGAGGCAAAGAGCAGCGAGAGACGTTCGCTCACGTACTCCTGCAGCGCTTTGGGAAGACTGGATTTGCAAAGCTTAAACGTCATACCTTCGGTACACAGGAGCTGAAAGGATTGTTCGCATGGGTAGGGCCCCCACTTCGATATGTCTATGATTGCCGAGACACTACTTTGTTTCCACGTGCAAGATATCTTTGACCAGCCATTGGTGGTGAAGAATGAGATTTCTAGAGGACGCCTGGGGTATCGACGATGGGTCGTTGTTCGCCCGCTGCGTGCCCGGCGACACAATCCTCCGATTAAGTCACAATCCTACAACTCCCAGCGACGAAACTCAATCGGGCGATACAAGCCGTATTGCGCTGCATACCGATTTTGGTCTCATCACGCTGCCGTTCCAGGACAGCGTCGGTGGTCAACCGAATTCTTTCCTTCCCCTACCCCCAACCGATGTGGTGGAAAAAATTATCAACGTTGACGATACATTAACACATTAGACCAACGGAAGGACGATTGGCCGTATCCACTAGGTACCGCTCCAGCGCCAATGAAGGGGAAAGATGGCTTGACCATGCCACCCAGACTGTCTATGGCCTATTTCTTCGAGGCTAAATGTTTTGTCCACTGCCAAAGTGTCCTCCACGGAGCCAGCGAGGTTTCCGAACATCAAAGCTCGCTAATACCAAGATTGGAAGAAAGGCATCATATATAATAGTAACAAGAAGAAGTTTCCGAATGGTGTCGATGGAAAGGCATTTCACCCAGTTCGGCCATGCCTGGCACGAGCGCAGGTCAGCTACTCGCCGTCGCTAACTTGAATTCCAAACGGGTCATGCACAATGACGCAGCTTGGCAGGTGAAGGTGCATTTCGCCATGAATGTGCCTGGTGGGTGCCGATTTCCTTGGTTTGACATTATCATGACTAGCTTGCAATCTGCGCCAAGGGATCATTGTTCATACCTAGGCTCGCCAGACCATCACGTTACCCACCGTCACTGCCTTAACCATCCCGAAGCTTATCCCAGCATGCAAGCGTCCAGATCCGATCCCTTCCAGAGTTCCCCCATGCTCGTTGGCTCCCCCTCACGCCTCACGCCCCCTCTGCTCGCTCATTCTTTTCTCTACGGACGTACATGAAGGAGTTTGAGAGGGAGGCGAGCGGGGCCGAGACGACGAGCTCAGTCCAAACTTCCAGCGAATTTGGATCAGGTGGGGTGGACGCGGAAGTGGGACTCCTGACGCCAGCAAGGAGCCTTTCCGAGGCAGGATCCGTGGAGCAGCATTTGGGAAGCGTAGAAGAGGTTTCTGACTTGAACTTCTGTTTCGATGACCGGTCCTGGACTGAAGACATCAATCTCGACGGACGGTCTGGGATGAAGACTTCTCGAATGACAGCATGTACGGATGAGCTGTCTAGGGTCGTTCCACTCAGCCGTCTTGTCACATCTTGAGTACCTCATCCATTTTCAGGTTTGGCTGTCTCACGATTTGAACAGTGCTTGTTCCTCAAGGTAAGAACCTTATTTAAATTCTTAGTACTGCTGCTTGACGCTGATTGGAAACTTTGAGTACATACTTCCTACTCCAGCTGCTTTGCGGTGAGTGGTCACTTTGAATACAACAATACGCTTTAGAACCGTATCACCGACACAAGATGAATCTCAATAATTAATGTCGCCTCACTCTGATTGGGTATTTTGACTACACACGTCCTTCTTCCGTTGCTTTGCGGCGAGTGGTCACAATGAGTGCCACCGTACGCTTTCGTACCGGACTTTCAACACAAGATGAATCTCGTAACGATCTTATACCTTGTATGTCGCCCTCCTCTCCTTCTTTCCAGCCTTGTTCTCCATTCCTTCCCCTTGCAAGTTATTCCGAAAGCCACTGCGGCGTTCAACCTTATCTTCGAGCCCTCTGCCTTAGACTTGCAGCCCCTTGGCAGGTTCGATCTATTATCGCTGCTCCTGAATATAAACGTCTTATCGACTGGATATCTACGATGAGAATAGAAGGGGAATTTCCATTCCCTTCCTTTGACTTTCGAAACAGCGCAAGGCTTTCGAAGCGAAGCAGTAAGGGAAAATGGCACCGAGCTCCGAGCACAGCTCGTCACGAATGAGTATTTTGCACAACCCCCGCGAGGAAAAAGACATGTTCGCTGACAAAGGAAGATCTTGTCTCGACATTGAAGAGCCTTCACATCTCTACCTATAGGGGTTGATCCAGCGCCCATCGGCACTGAGATTATTCATCCCGAGGGCGGCCGTGATGCCGGTGGGTGGTGTTGGGTGCTTTTTGTGGCTTGACCGCATCGCTGGGTATCTACAATACAACCGGAGTATTCTAGGCCGTCATCTCAAGAGTCATCTTACCGGTCGAATCTGCATTGACTCTTGGCTGGATATTCTCAATCTACGTCTTCGTGAACTGCTTTTGTGGCGTGCAGGTAGAAACAACGTTCGATGCCATGGGCCCGCGTGTAGTGACGACACCAGACGATTGCGGGATCTATATGCACGCTCGTGGGTATTTTCTCGCTCAGCGTCTGTACAGGTAAGATTCGCTTTTTCACATTACGCTCTGTACATCAATCATTCTTTCTTGTAACATGCTGCTGAGATTCATATTAGCTAAAGGTTGGTTCGTTACTAACGATGATAAAGAATACTACCAGATCTGTATATCGTTTTCCATTCTGACCGATATCGGTTCATCCCTTCTCCTCACCCCATCAATGGGCTGCGTCGCCCATTGGTTCATGAAATGTCGCGGTCTCGCCACTGGCATCGCATTCATCGGCGGCGGTTTCGGCGGCGTTCTCTTCCCCCTGATGATCCAATGATTCCTCCCTCAAGTCGGATGGAGCCGGTCAATCCGTATCCTCGGATTCATGCTCCTCGTATTCTGCGCCATCAGCATGGCATCCTGCCGAAGCCGAG